>JAYRCC010047771.1:0-11671 GCA_036026455.1 Americanaplana fernaldi | reverse complement strand
TTAGTAAAGGTGATTCCAAGAATTTTTATTTTATTTTCAGAATAGGTGGTGTTGATAGATCTGTTTCGTGGAATAGTAAGTATTTGGGTTTTTGTGAGATTGAGTTTCAGACCGAGCTCTTTGCCCTTATTTTCAAATGATTTGAGACAATTTTGAATTTCGTGATCGATATATTGTATATTTTTATGTAAAACAATTTCTGTAGTATCGTCGACGTATTTAATTGTTTGGTTGGAACAGTTTAGATTTCGGACGTAAAGACAGAAAAGTGTCGGAGAAAGAATCCCACCTTGGGGAACACCTGAGGTTACTTCAATGGTGTCGCTGCACAAATAACCGTTTAGTACTACCCTTTGTTTACGTTGTGTAAGATAATCTTTGAGGAAGATAACTAAGCCTTTTGGAATATTCGTGTCGAGGAGCGAATTTATAAGTTTATCAATTGGGATGGTGTCAAAAGCTTTCGACAAGTCATATGCAATAATTGTCGTTGCTTTATTGTTTGTGTCGTCGAGTGCAGATGTTACTTTGTCATGAATAGTGATAAGTGCGGTTGTGGTACTAGCGCATCTTCTGAATCCGTGTTGATGAGGGCCAAAAAGTGGGGTCAGGATTTGTTCTATTTTGTTGACGAGGAGCTTTTCAAAAACTTTTGACAGGATTGGCAATAGGGATATTGGACGGATATCGTTTAGAGTTGGATGATTGTTTTTGGGGGTTGGTTTAATGTTTGCGATTTTCCATATGTCGGGGAAGGTTCTACTTTGAATAAGTAGATTAAATATGTGAGTTAAAGGGGGTGCGATTACATCGGATGCGATTTTGATTATTTTTCCAGGAATGTTATCCGAACCTACAGCTTTTCTTGGATCGATAGCATTTAGAGCCTGAAGGACGTCGCTAAGTACTTAAGAGGTTAACCATAATCAACTCCTTTTAATATTGAAGTACTTACATTGAAAATCTTAAATCATAGTCACATGTACACCCCCCGCCTCGCCCCTAAACTAACCTACTTTTAATTGCTCGATTGGACTGAACATTTTCTTGTAGATATTTTATTGACAGATCATGAAAATTGAATTGATATGATCATTGGTGATCACTTGATCGTGATCCAAAAATATACTATGTAAACGATAGAAAAAACAAAAAATATGATTTTATGTATAAAATAATATATTATAGATTATACGAACTTAATGAACGCCCCTCGTATATGATTAACAATGTGACCTATTTTTTACTTAACAAATACATAACTATATTAAATGTGTATATACAGTGATCGACAAAAAGTTTGCATATTGTCTAACATTATAATATATTAACTAAATAGTTGTAAGCAGTATAAAATAGTATTAAAGTAATTTAATTAAAAAAATTGTCAATAAATGTTTTAGCTAAGTCAATCATAATGTTGTTAAACCTTATTTGTTCGGCTAACCTTTCTTCCTGGACAGCCACACTACGTTGCAGTAGGTCCCCCTCTTTGTCCTCCTTGACCTTCTTAACAACTTTTATTCTTTCCTTAAGCCTGGCAATTAAAATAAAAAGGATATATAGAAATTAGTTATAGGAAATAATTCACCTGCTTAGTTTTTTCATCAATCAATGTGTACTGGTCCTGAAGAGGACCGTTATTGCGTTCTCAATTAAGGGAGATAGTAATGAAACCATTTCTGATATCATTTGAACAAGTTCCCACTTCTTGACCAATAGTTGCTATATTTAGATCAGTAGAATGAACAGACCACAAGATACAAATAGGTCAGTTGTGTAAGCCAAACCAAATGTCATATTGCATTGTATTGGTGTCTCCATTGATGATCTAGAGGTGTTAAATAATATAAATAAGTCATTATATTTGATAAAAATTTACCTGACTTGCTATCAATACTCAAGGTGCCCGCTTGAGTTGCAAGAATTTTTGGTGCCACTGTCGCGTCATTAGTTGTTGATGCCTATATTCTTCCCTATTGTTGCCTGATTTATTATTTGAGTTGGCCACTGCCCTATACTTTCTCTTCTCCCTGTCCCACTTCGACTTTACTTCACTTCATCCCCCGACTTGATACTCCCCCCTCTCTAACAACACTTCAGACACCCTCTTCCACTTAGACAATCCCTTCATCCCTCCCACCTTCACTTCATCCACTTTCAACTCCGTGCAGATTTCGATCATTAACTTCACATCAACATCCACCCATTCTTCCCCTCTCCCTCGTTTTCTAGAGTCAATAGGACCTATAAATACAGTATGGATAGTTGTGACTGATTATTAGAACATCAATAATTATTATATAAATAATGAAATCCCGTCACAAGACAGGTAAAGGAAAACCCTGGTCGGATAATTTAAAATAATTTACAAAAAATTAGACTTGATATTTTACATAATTTATTAAAAAAATTTATCACATAAGGGCAATAAAAGTACCTATGTTTATTCCGTAAAGATTTTTTTTGGTGTGAAAATCTACCCGAAACAGCCAACCAGGGTTAAAGTAGAATTTATAAGCTTATTTTGGTTTAATAAAAAACTTGATCAAATGATATAGACAACTAATTCAATAAGCAGTGTTTGTATGTAGTATACATCTTCATGACTCACTCCTGTATATATTACATGACATTATATTTGACATTGTACTGTTTTAATGTATTATAATGTTTTATAATGTAATCAATTAATGGGTCCGACTTTTTTGGGGTCTGACTGGGTGTCCCATCCATTATGGCCAACACTGTATATGAAAGTCAAAAATATGTATTGGGTAATGTTATGGAACCTTGTTAACTTTAGTAAAATTTAAAATGTAGTTCTGGTCATTTTATTAATAAAAGGTTGTTCTTTGGATTTGTTTACATTTTTTTAAAGAACGGAATATCAGAATGCGTTTTTTGCATCGATCTTAAGAATTCCAAAAGAACAATTCATTGATCTTTAATATCAGAATAAGCCCTTATTTGAACTTAAAAAAATTCAGACAAACCATGTGTCATGATGATATTAAGTGTATGGGATCATTTCACCAATGTTACTGTTATTCAAGTGTTAACTCAACCCCAACTATACATGTTTACCTAAAACTCAATTTGTAGGTAGAGTAAATTACTTATATATACACCTGAGTACCACCTGAATAATTATAGAGTTACTCTAACCTTGATAAATAAAAATGTAACAGAAAAATTATAAAATAGATGTATTTAATAAAAATGTCTTACAAGATTATACACCTTTTCTGTATTACAATATTCAATTATATGGGTGTTATGAAAGTTTTTTAATATAAATAACCATGGCAACACAACCATTAAGTTATTACTTTTATGAATAAATGTAATTAGTATTGTAGCAGGGGTCTCAAATGTAGGATTTTTGGTGCTGGGATGTGAAAACAGCTCGTTTACTGCTCAAAGAAGGCTATCTCCTGTTTTATTTTACTCCATGATGAGGTCCTGTCTAGGTCTATCAATTGGAGCAAAGTAAATAAAAAAATGTAATACGTTTTTATCATATTTTTTATACCAGAAAAAGTTTAATAACTGTTTGGAGCAACAGTCCAGAAAAGCCACATCTTTTGATACTAATGATTTAAATAGTTTTTTTTCAGCAAAAAGGGATACACAATGCTGTTTAATTTCAATTTCATTGAATCAGACAGAGAATTCCTTTTCTTCGTAGTAAGCAGAGACTCTTTGTCCATCCTCCCAGTCATTGTGTACCCTTTGAGATTTTCCATTAGCTCTGGTGGAGCATATTAACTCTTCCAGTCAAGGAAAGCATGTCATCTGAAGAAACTTTTGAAGAAGGTGATGAAGGTGCACATATACAAGTTTGAGAACAATCAGTTTTTTTTACAAAAAATTTAGATAGCATACCTCTAGGTCAATCAAAAAACTGATTATAATTCGTTTTACTCATCATTTTATCAACAATTTTAGTGCTTAATCAATGCAATACAAATAGTTTATTATCAAAATTGGTTTCAGACATACAAATCAAGCGTTTGCAAACTTTTGTCCACTACTGTAGCTAGTGGAGCTTTTTTCTATAACACCGATAGGTAGTTTATTATTAAACAGTGTAACTGTTATCAAATTATTCGTGAAATGGAATTAATTAATTAAATGTAAATGAGCATTAAATTTGGATGATTTTATTACACATTAATTATATGTGACTTTTGATATGTTAACACATTATAAATAAATAAACATTATTATTAATATAGAAATTTAATGTTAGCACAGTGTGTGAATATAAAATAGTAGTATATAAATGTCATGATATGGAATGCGGTAAAGGTCAATTAAATAATTTAATGTGAATGAACATTAAATGTTGATACAATGTGTGAATAAATAGATATTTTATTAACACTGTACATGTTTTATTAAAAGTGATAATCTAATTATCTAATATTTTTAATATGAATAAATTATTTGTGACTTATTATATGTCTGAAAAAGAAACCCAAAAATAGGAAATGAAATATGTTGACACTACCAATTACCTCAGTACATCTTGACCACTATACACAAGTTAAACAATGATAAGATATTAAGTCGGGTTTCGAAATATGGTATAAATAAAAATAAAAATGTGACAACCATCCATTTCCAACATTACATATAACAAATTGGATAGCATAGCAATGGTTGCTTGATTGGGTTAAAATTTGTTCATATAGATTTCATTGACAGATCATGTAAATTAAATTGATATGATCATTGGTGATCATTTGATAGTGGTCCAAAAATATACTATGTAAATGATAGTGAAAACAAAAAATATGATTTTATGTATAAAGTAATATAGATTAAATAAACTTAATGAACGCCCCTCGTATATGTTATATGTTTCAATGTGACCTATTTTTTTACTATATTTACTGTATTAAATGTGTATATACAGTGTGTGACAAAAGTTCATAAGGAATAAAAAACCTGTTATTGCAATAAGATAAAAAGTCAATAAATTAAATACGAGACGTAGGGAGAGAAAATTTGGCTTTATATACAAAAGATTAAATCCATTGGAATTGAAAAAGATCAATAGAGTGATTTGGAGAATTAAAATGTAAACTTAAAAGACTTTTTGCGTCAAAAAGAATATCAGAAATGTGATTATAAATTGTGGTAGATAATGGATCAGAGGTAAAGTGATCAAGCTAGTTTTAGTAAAACGTCAGGTATTTTATTTATTGACTTTTATCTTATTACAAGAACGGGTTTTTTTAATTCCTTATTCATAACAAAACATGAACTAAATTATAGTTTTATGTAATCTAAAATAGGACTAGTTATTTAATTAAAAAATTTGTCTATGAATGTTTTAGCTAAATCTATCATTATGTTATTAAAACGTATTTGTTCCGCTAAACTGGCCTCTTGTGCATCCACACTACGTTGCAGTAGGTCCCCCTCTTTGTCCTCTTTCACCTTCTTGATTTTAATTCTTTCCTTAATGCCTGGAAATTAAAATGAAAATGATATATAGAAATTAGTTACAAGAAATAATTCACCTGCAGATTTTTTATCAATCAATCAATGTGTACTGGTCCTGAAGAGGACCGTTATCGCGTTCTCAATTAAGGGAGATAGTAATGAAACCATTTCTGATATCATTTGAACAAGTTCCCAATTCTTGACCAATGGGTGCTATATTCAGCTCAGTAGAATGAACAGACCACAAGATACAGATAGGTCAGTTGTGTAAGCCAAACCAAATGTCATATTGCATTGCATTGGTGTCTCCATTGATGATCTAGAGGTGTTAAACAATATAAATAAGTCATAATATTTGATAAAAATTTACCTGGCTTGCTATCACTACTCAGGGTGCCCGCCTGAGTTACAAGGATTTTTGGCGCCACTGTCGCGTCATTTGTCATCGCCTCATCCATTAGTTGTTGATGCCTATATTCTTCCCTATTGTTGCCTGATTTATTATTAGAGTCGGCCACTGCCCTGTACTTTCTTTTCTCCCTGTCCCACTTCGACTTCACTTCATCCCCCGACTTGATACCCCCCCCCCCTCTCTAACAACACTTCCGACACCCTCTTCCACTTCGATAATCCCTTCATCCCTCCCACCTTCACTTCATCTACCTTTAGCTCCGTACATATTTCTATTAACAGCTTTACGTCCTCTTCCATCCATTCCTCCCCTCTCCCTCGTTTTCGAGAGTCAACTGGACCTATAAATACAGTATGGATAGTTATGTCTGATTATTAGAATATTATTAATTATTATATAAATAATGAAATCCAATCACACGACAGATAAAGGAAAACCCTGGTCGGATAATTTAAAATATATATTCAGGGCATCTAACTGGCCATTTCACAATTTCCGGAAATAGGCATAATTTGCATAAAATGTGTACAAAACATAGGTAAAAAGTAACAAAAACATTTAAAAATCGCCTTAAAATTTTCGGAACTCCGGAAATTTCCAGACTTTAGATGCCCTGTATATTACAAAGATTAGACTTGGTATTTTACATAACTTATCAAGAAAAAATGATCACATAAGTACAATAAAAGTACCTATGTTTTATTCCGTAAATATTTTTTTTGGTGTGACAATCTACCCGAAACAACTAACCAGGGTCAAAGTAGTAATTATAAGCTTATTTTGGTTTAATAAAAAAATTGTTCAATTGACAACTAATTCACTCCTATATATATTACATGACATTATATTTGACATTGTACTGTTTTGATGTATTATTAAATGTATTATACTGTAATCAATTAATGTGTACTACGTAAAATTTTAATAAAAAATGTAAATATTACATAAATAGCTGTTCTATATTTAACTTACTACATGGCGAAGACCTGCCAACCTTTTGTCACATATATACTGATTTTTAGTTCGTCAGAAAACAAAATATTATTTAAATTTTGAGGCCAAAAAAAAAATATAAAATATATTTTAGAACTGAAACTCGTAAAATTATTTCACCATAAACATAACAAAAACTTATTTAGACATATAGTCATGGCCATAATGGATGGGACACTTAGCAATAAAAATTGTTTTTCTTTTCAATTAATAGCACTAAGGTATGTACTATTTTTTTAAATTATTGTTTATATACTATGGTGATGTGAACACATTTTTTCTGAATTTCTAAATAAACATGAATTTTTTTGTGTCTGACTGGGTGTCCCATCCATTATGGTCAACACTGTATATGAAAGTCAAAAATATGTATTGGATAATGTTATGTAACCTTGTTAACTTTAGTAAAATTTAAATGTAGTTCTGGTCATTTTATAAATAAAATTTGGGTCATTTAAAAAAAATTATAAAATCAATTGGTTCAGTCATGTGAACAGAAACACTTTTAAATTTTACTTCACTTTAAACAATCGTTAATATTCAACAACAAAGTACGTAATACCTTTCACTTTACTATTCATTGAGAGATGACAACTAATAAGAAATATCAAAAAAATATTATAAATCTCTCTAAATGTGAAACCAAAACCGGATATGTTATGGACCGTTGGAGTGTACCGTCGGCCTGTACGCGTACCGTCTGGACGGTTGGATACAATGTAAAAACTTACTTCAACCATCTGGCCAGTACGCGTACGGTCAGATATAAATTAAATCTTTAACAGTCTGACCCATTGAGGTATAATAAAGAAACAACTTTCAAAATTCTTTTAAAAATAAACTAACAAAAATAAGATATGGAAAAATGCATAAATCCAGTAAAAAAAGTGATATAAATCTATTAAAAATTATTTTAAATTCGACTGGTATTTATTATATTAAATGAAACATTTAAAACATAAAAATAATAATTATTATTGTTTGCTTTGATAAATTATAATTATAGTATAGTTATAATTAATATGAACATAATAATAATTAGGAATATTCATATAAGATATATTATATATAAATATTTTAGATAAATTAATTGGTTGATTACCTATATTAAATAATTAAATTAAATACATGTTTTGTCGGCTATTAAATACTAAACATTTATTTTTATATAATGCGAACTTCAAATGTCTAACTTTTTCATTGTTTGTTAACCGTCTGGCCTGTACGCATACTGTCTGGCCTAATTAAAACAGTTTCGATTTACGCCAACCGCCCAAACGGTTCACATACAGGCCGACGGTATGCATACAAACCACCCGTAACAGACATATTATATATTTAAAAAAATTTACTTGTGTTCAGCACATGTAGTATTTTTGTGGTCATAGCACAAAAATACTAGGCATGTGGGGCAGGCAATAAACACCTCAGATTTGCAAAGTGTACATTTTCCTACCGTACCACCAGCTCGGTCTAGATCACAACTGGTACTCGCTTGACTTTGTATATCTAAATGGAGTAATATGAAATAATATTTTAGAATAATGAAGTTAACCAACAAAATGAAAAACAAAAAATTGAAAATAAATAATGACAACAAAAATACAGAAAAAACAAAATGACAAGCGACATAGTAGGGTCATATATGGCGATTCCATGACCATTGTTTGTGTACCTTTTTTTTTATGGATTCGTGTAGTTGAACTAATTTAGAAAAAAATGATCTCCTATACATTTCTCAAAATTGATCGCATAAGCACTAAAAGTCACGAAATTCAAAATGCATGTTTTTAAATAAAATAAACGTATTAACTGATTTTAGATTGATAAGTCATACTATTTATTTTATAGAAACATTTGAATATTAATTTTAAGCCTATTTTAGCTAAAATATGCCTAAAATAGGCTTAAAATTAATATTTAAATGTTTCTAGAAAATAAATAGTATGACTTATCCATCTAATTTTGCTTCTAATATGAAGATAATACATAGGTGAATAAACTAATATGCAACATTTTATTCTTAAAATCATTTAATACATTTATTTTATTTAAAAACATGCATTTTTATAGAAAATAAATGAAATTGTTCTATGATTTTGATAATTATAGAATATTTTCAGATTTTTATTTTTTTCAAAAAACATGAAAATTTTGGCAGCCATTTGAGGTTTGTGACTTTTAGTGATTATGCGATCATTTTTGAGAAATGCGTAGGAGCTCATTTTTTTCTAAATTAGTTCAACTTACACTACACGAATTCCTTATAAAAAAGGTACGCGAACAATGGTCATGGAATCGCCATATAAGACCCTACTATCATAAGAATATAACATACAGCACTACTGAATATTAAAATCAAGAAAGTAATCCCAATGAATATAAACCAAGATAAAGAATAAAGGATGGATAACAAAATCAATAAGTCTTATAAATGGTGTATTACCAAGCTAGCTAACTGATTCAATACTATATATAATTGCGCAGACATCTGACGTCGAGTTTTGCTTGCAAGTCTTACCTATAGCCTATGTCCACAAAGGTCAAAGGTTGACTAAACTGACTAAGCCTGACAACAGCGTGCATGCCATGTGAATTACATCTTGGAAGGAAAACTAGATCCTAAAAATAGCAAGGACTTTAAATAGATATCAAATATTGCCTAATCAGCCAAGGCACAAGCCAACCAATCAAGTCAGAAAAAGCCGCTTGAAGGACTGCAACTTGTCTACGTACTAACGTACACACAAGGACATGGTACATATAACTTACTATATGGTTTATATCATGATGTGTTTAATATAATTATATATCTTCCAAAGTCAAATACCAAATGGCAAATGTCATGACCATGTAATATATACAAGAAAACCATCATTTAAGTAATGGTATTACTAATATTGGAAAATTGTATGTTATAAATCATACTAGATGCTGATGATTAATGTCATTATTGATATGTAATACTAAAAATATTAACAAAAATTAAAAACGAAAATATGACATGTGACAATATGTGTTATTCAATGGAACATATAGAAACTTACAATTTGAGACCATTTGTTCGGCCTCCTCCACACTATTGGCTTCTACAGCTATAATTTTTCCATCAAAAGCGTATTGATATGACATATGATATTGATAAATTTAAGTAAAATTTTTTACAACGTTTACAAAATTATTCAAAATTATATTCGCGCTCGTTCTTATAAGCTAAAGAGACGCCACACTATCGTTCTTTAGAAGCTCAAGATCGTTCTTTGGATTTGTTTACATTTTTCCAAAGAACGGAATATAAGAATACGTTTTTTGCATCGATCTTAAAAATTCCAAAGAACGATACATCGATCTTTAATATCAGAATATAGGCCCTTTTTAATGTTATATATATTGTTTAATTTGGTGTGTAATGTTTCAAGTTGTATTTAGAAATATCCTTTTCTGTATTCAATTTATAAACGTCAGTGAGTTGTCTAGTAAACACTTTGTGGTGATATAATTACAAAAACAAAATATTTAGGTCCGTATTCAAGAACTCTATAAATACCATTGTGAAACAACTCGAACGGACTCCTTGAAATGTAAATATAGAGTTCAGAAAATAAAATGCCAAGGCATTATTAAAAAATTATTCATTAAATTACATCTTAAATAGTAGTTTGCAACATCTCAACGACTCCTTGAAATCTAAAGGAACGTTCTTGAATACGGGCCTTAATCATTATTTTTTAAGTAAAAATATAAATTGTTTGAATAATATATAAATAAATTAACAAAATAAATTCGATATCGCGATATATATAATTTTTTGAAAATGACAGATGATTTGTTAATTGTAAGTAATTGATGTAATATATAATATTAATAAGTCCCTTAGAACTTTAGAATACGTCTGTACTGGTATATAAATAATATATTAATGTTATTAATATGGTTACATCATTAATCTTACCAACCGTTGCTTCCCGACAAAACAAAACTTACTAAGATCTTACTTGCCAAGTTTTGCATGGATCTTTATCTTAATCAATCTTTCTAAGATCCATAACTAAGATCTGACTAAGTTTTACTAATTTTTGTTTGACTTTATTGACGAAATAAAGCCAACGGAATAATTTATTAAATTTAAAGTAAATGTTATTAGTAAAAGGGAATCAAGTGAACTATTTCATGTATTTATAGCATTTTATTTGCACTCGGAAAATTGTGCTCACCATGCCTGCGCTCTGTCTTAAGTGGCTCCCCTTTTAAGTGTTGAATCAATATCATACATTATTTTTTTCTAAAAAAAATTGAAAATGCTATTGATTGTCTCACTTTCTAGATCAAAAAAATAAGTAGAAAAAGAATATGCAGTCATTTTTTTAATTCAAAGGGTCTATATATATGTTTGGAATGTACTTTTATTTTTTAAAGTTCAAAGTCAAAAAATCAATATTAAATAATTGTATAAACAAAGTTGATTTTTATTTTAGTTAGGTGTTTTACAAGAAAATAACATATTTTTCAATGCTAAAAAGTTATTTAAAGTACAAAGTACCTTTATACATCTTCTAACAACTATATTTCAACTTATATTAAGTTCACTTAATGAAAAAGGCATTTTTTAAAGTTTAAAAATGATCAATTTCCTTGCATGTTTTTCAATCAGTGCTAATAATACCAGGGTGCATTTTATGTAGAATGTACGCCAGAGGTTACTTGTTTTCCTATTCATTTATATATAAATTCTCAGTCTGTATGCTGGAGATATTCCTGTTGGGCTACATGAAATGCACCCTGGTAATAATATTAATAGTAAATGCCATT
>JAYRCC010046660.1:0-11688 GCA_036026455.1 Americanaplana fernaldi | reverse complement strand
ATAGACAGCAAAATTATTGTTATTTTTTCTATTTATGCATGACAAACCTATATATAATAAAATTAAATCTAGCAACAACGGTGCATTGCTTATAGGTTTAAATAAAATGCAATGTCAATGAAAAAAGGATCAATAATCAAACAAAATATTAATATTTTACTGGTTGGTTTGCCGGTTAGTTGAAAATGTAAATCTGACGTTTGATGCGTTTGTGTGGTCAGTCATTGCATAACATGTATGCTTAATATGGTAATCTATAGCTCCCAAAGATAGTTACATAATATTATTATTATTATTTGACAAGACATTATACAACATGTACACATATATTACATGACGTTAGAGATTACTTATACATGTATACGAAATGTCAATTGTAAATGAGTTTTAGTTAAATGCATGTTGTATATATATATATACGTACAAAATCAATTCATCATGTAATAACACAATGAAATCTATAATATAGAGTGGTTTAAAAAACGTGTTTTTTATATTAATTTTTATTTCAAAATACGTCGATAACAATCACAAGTTTAAGCATCATATTTTGCTGCATTTTCAGTTATACATGAGCATTGTAAGCTGCCTCTCCATTGATAATCCTTCTGCATGGATGTTGAGTGAAGGAGTTATATTGATGTAAGTCATGTTTGAAATAGATGAATAGATGTCCATCCGTTCCATTGCCAATTTAGCAAAAACGAATCTTCTGCTATATCACAGATGATTGCACCTGGACTGTAGGTACCTATATATAAAGAGACTATTTGATTCATATGACATTTTTAGTTTGAAGAAAATCTGATGTTAATCTTGATGTCGGTGATCTTGTGTTGTTATCTTTGGAAAACTCACGCAGTTTTCCCACAATACAGCTCTTCTGGAAGTGTGGAGCTCCTTATGTGGAAAACGCTTCCAACGTCTCACCCAGAAATTGAATATCGGCAGTTGAGTCAATTTGTACACATATATACCTGTCAATGACTTTAGAATAGCTCAGGCCGTCAAAATTATATTACAATAAAAACGCTTTTTCTCAAAATCCCCCTAAACTATCACAAGGTTTAATATTATGATAAATATTTACATTTAATTATGTGGGGCGATAAATCACTTTTTATTTACAATCAATGATGATATTTTTCGTGTTCCTTATTAATAAATAAAATAATTAAAATTGGTTTGAAATAGTGTTATTAAAACTGGCGACATTTCCGCCAACAATTATTTGCCTTCAAATAATGCAATTAAATTTTTTAGCTATTTCAATATATTATATAAAAATAGCATGCATGTAGATGCATACATTCATTACATTACGGCTACCTCAAAAACTTTATAATTAGTGATATATATGTAGGTATATGTAAATATGATGCAGTATGTATATTGGCAAACTACGACAGTTATATACATTAATATATATCTTTCAGGTTCACTAAATGAATTAATTCATCTGATAGATATTACAGTTAAATAACAACAAAATAATGATGCTGCTATAGCTGCTGAATCATGATGATGAAATACCTATGGATGTTTTTTGCTAACAAAATTGAGATCAGGTTAAGGTGAACACACAGCAGTCTAGTAATGTTGATGTTGACACATGTCTATTACTGCGCGAACTATACAGTGATCACAACTTTTTTCGTCTTGAATTTATTATAACTATAACTTATAGGTACAGGTACTATGCATGCGCAGACATGCCAAGGTATCTATGTATATTATGCATATTAAACTAATAGATCTGCAATAATATACTGTAACTTACTTACTTTACTTTCAAATATAGAGCAAACATTAACTTAAGATATCCGCCAATAATGTACAAACATGTTGTCGTTAGATACATTATAGGTAGGCCTGTTTGTATTCGTTGTCCATAATTATTATAATATTATATAAATTACTTTCAACAACTCTCTCGCTCTCGCTCTCTTATTCTCTAACTATACTACATGTATACAGAGAGACGAAATTGTTTATCAACAAAATATATTATATAATAGGATATCTATGAGTTTCCCTGACCAATACGTCCTTTCCCGACTACGCGTATATACATCGATCAATATTCGACTATAAACATCGTGTCTACCATTTATTACTCATAATTTCACCTGCCTGGGGAACCATAGAAATATTAGTATATAATATTAGTATAGACTATCCATAAACTTGAAAGGAGCAACTTACTGAAATTGTATTTTAATATTTCAAATTAATTATGTACAATCATATAAACACCTACAAAACACGTAAATAATTATAAATTAAAATGAGTTTACAATAGCATTTATTATATTAATAATATTTCAACCACAAGCTTCCTTATAATATCTAGGTATAGCACATCGTAGAAGGATTGCTGTGTATAATTATGTAGTAGTTTAATAAAAACAAAACAAATTAAACACATTTAAATGTTGGCAATAAGAATTATGCCAAATTAACATGAGATATCCCATTTTCACACACTATAGACGTAGCTAGGTATAGAATACTTTCTACTTATACACACATTACAATTATAAAATCATGTTTAGTAAGTAACATAGCATTGTGTAGATAGATGCATTGTGTGTTGTGTTCATTTATGAATGAAAATTGTAGGTCTACGACGCAGCATCATCACATACATAGCTACTTAATTATCCATCATATAATTCCTAAGTAATAATGACACAATAAAAGGAACACTATCCCAGGGGCGTCGCAAGGGGGAGGTCAGGTGGGGGGGGGCGAATGACCCCCTCTCAAAGAATTTGATTGAAAACTCAAAGAACTCGATTGAAAATCGGAAAAGTAGACAGTCAATAAATTTTAATGAAAATCGGAAATATAGACAATTATCATGAAAATCGGAAATAATATAGTCAATTATCATAAAAATCCTAAATAATATAGTCAATTATCATAAAAATCGGAAATAATATAGACATTTATAATGAAAATCGGAAATATAGACATTTATTATGAAAATCCGAAATATAGACAGAGAAAATCGAAAATTCAGTCAATTATCATGAAAATCGGAAATGTAGACCAGCCAATAAATTATAATGAAAATCAGAAATGTAGTCGATTATAATGAAAATCAGAAATATAGTCAAGTATCATGAAAATCGAAAATATAGTCAATTATCATGAAAATCGAAAATAAAATCAATTATCATGAAAATCAGAAATATAGTCAATTATCATGAAAATCGAAAATATAGTCAAGTATCATGAAAATCGAAAATATAGTCAAGTATCATGAAAATCGAAAATATAGTCAAGTATCATGAAAATCGGAAATAAAATCAATTATCATGAAAATCGGGAATATAGTCAATTATCATGATAATCGGATATATAGTCAATTATCATGAAAATCGGGAATATAGACATTTATCATTAAAATCGGAAGTGTAGACCAGCCAATAAATTATAATGAAATTCAAAAATGTAGTCGATTATAATGAAAATCAGAAATATAGTTAAATATATATTATGAAAATATGAAATGTAGCCAATTATAATAAAAATCGATTTAAACCGTGGAATTTCTTAAGAATGGAAATTGACCTCGCCCAATGTTACTTAGTAGAATATGTTTTAGCATAATTAGCATAACTTGTATCAATCAATATAAGATTACTTATATACTACAAATCTTCTTATTTAAATCTATAATATTATTAGGATACACTACAAAGTAAGTTATAATTCTGACAAAATGTTTTCGGACATTCTTTGAATAATTAGAAATTGACCCCCCCCCCTTGGAAAAAGCCGGTGACGCCCCTACCTGTATCTAGTATCTGTATCTGTATCTGTATCTATAAACGTCCTATCCCCGGCCTATGCGTTTGTCGTTCCTAGTCCCTATCTCCATTTATGACTAAGATCTATCTAGGTATATATTATATTATTCAAATTAATAATGATGAGTGCATGAGAGTATGATCGCGTGATTCTACTGACAACTATATCATGCGTGTATACCTATGTATGTATAATGTATCTCGGTATTCCCGTCAAGAGTCAGAACATGAACATAGACAGAATAATAATTAAAGCATTGTCACGAAGGATAATATCAAATTTAATGAACAATATATATATATATGATGACGTGTAGTTATTTATAAAAAGAATAAAGGTATATAGTAGGTAATACCATAGAGTTATAAGTTACATAGCGATTTGACTCTCAACTCTGTCCAGCTATATGTATTTACTGTACAGTAATATACTATATTTTGAGTACCAAAATCTTTGAATAGTTTAACCCTGCCAAAATGTACCAACCAGGACAAGAGATCTTTTTCTGTGACTAATCTTATCGTGTGCTCAAATGTCGTCTTTCGTGTTCAACCCGCAATGCATGTGTGTGGAAGAAAATACAGTTTATAGGATGTGCATGAGATATTGAACATCATATTTATAAAAATGTTAATATTCATTTGTATTTTTAGGTACTCCTATATTTTTCACAATTGAATTGCAATATTTTTCAGTTATAATGATTTAATATATTAATCAACTAAATATAGGTATACAAAAACTTTGGAATCTTTATCTCTATATATCCTATTCAAAAATTCTTAGTATGTATGTAGTTAAACTATTTTTATTAATTTATAATTTTATGTTAGATAATAATAAATATTTGTATTACTCTTTAATTAATTAAGTATGATTACATATAATTGCACACTTTTTCTTCTTTATATAGATAATAGTAATTTAATACCTATAGTTTTTTATAGTAAGTAGATAGTATTTTATAATGGCTTTATTGTTGGAATTATTGAAAGGAATTGAGTTACTTTCCATGTCTCAGTTCCACCACAGTGGGTGTAGATAATGGAAAACTGTTGTAGCCTACAGCCCCAGAAAACTCATTTGTTTTCTTGGTAGATTTGAACCTGGGGCCTGTGGATCCTAAAGCGAGCGTGATATTAATCGCTTGGCCATAGAGGCTGTGGCACATCAGCTTGTAAGAAAGCGAATTCTAATAATATGTATCGACCTGGATTCGAATTCCACCTTATAATTGTCAACTTAAAATTATAAGTTTTAAGTTAAAACACAAATAAATATATACCTACTTATAAATACCTAAATCATTTTAAGAATTACTTTTGAATGCAAATCTTGATTTACTTGGAAACGAAACTGAGGACAATACCTATAATATAATATTATATATTATAATATAGGGGGTTCCTGAATTGGTGTCATTTTAAAAAACATATAATCAATATTATTTTTCAAACAATAGATAAATGAATCTAACTATGGATCATTTTGATTGGCTATAATGAATGATCAGTAGTGATACAAAAGAATGCGTTGGACAGATTTTCGTTTCATCGACTGAAATCACAGTATTAGAAATAGGATGCGATCTAGATAATTTCTTACAAGAATATCTACCAACGTTCACAACCGCCATAATGAAGAAGGAGTTTCACAAAATGTGTACATACTGCCAAATGATAATATAGTTAACAATGACGATGTATATTTGTAAATCGTATACTATAATATATAAATCCCATCCTATTCTTGACTAACTTAATATATGTACATCTCCTCTGTCACATTATAGTAAGTAATAAAGTTTGTGTAGAAACAACAATCTCATTACAAACTCATGGAAACGTCATGAGGATTGCAGTTTCTCATCAAAATCGCATCGAATTCTTATGAGATTTATAGACGTTTTCTTGAGAAGCTCATGTGAATCTCATAAAAGAAACTCGTGAAACTTTTTTTGTAGGAACACCCTATAGTATATACGTATACATAAAACATAATAATATATATTTTTGAACAACTTATAATACATGGGTACATAGATAAAATAGATTTTTGGAATATCAATATTTTGCCATAGATTTTATGATAAAATCAATATTCACAGCATGCATCTCTTCTCTGCATCACTACATCTTATAGAGTATATATTGTATGTGCAACAATATCTATACATATTATTATAAAATTATATCTATCTATGTTCATATGTATATTTAACGATATAGATATAGAGATATGCATAGATAGATCGTGTTGTAACTTATACATGTTATGTGTGTATGTATCTATATACCTCCAACTATAGTATGATATTTCTTGATGGAGAAACAGCCTGTATGTACTGTATACCTACTTGTGTTATAATACATGGGTATAATGTACAATAATAATTACTTATTAATTGTTAAACAATAAAACAATAAAAACCAATGTGCTACATCAACAGGTATCACCCTATTCTATCCTGCTTAAATGCATAAAGTAGAAACACATTATAATAATATGATCATTAGACAGTAGAATAATATGTATATTATATGCATCTATGTATGTATGTTGAAAATAGTGATCATACAATCCTAAAGGAATATTAGTAATCAACAATAAGTATGGGTAAAACTAAAACAGTTCATTTCTTCATTGTTTCTGAACACATAAGACTTTGTCAGGCATTTTAATATGTAATATATTCTATGTACATAAACATAGCGCGGTAGGTAGTTGTAAGTAGATATTACATTATTCAATGAAAATTTAAATATATATGATCAATAGAAAGAGTAGGGGAGAGCGGGGCAAGTTGGTTAATTTCAAGCAAAAATGGATTCAAATAAACTACAAAGCATTTACAACGTGCATAACTAAGTAGTACCCAAAATCATATTTTCTGAATAAGAATTTAAATATCTCCACGTTGAGAAACAAATATTAAAATCAAAGTGACTCTCTCATTTTTTTAACCAACTTGCCCCGTTGTGGGGCAAGTTGGTTATCTCCATGGGGCAAGTTGGTTAAAATATAGTAAAATAAACAAAATACTAACACACATATATATATTTATTTCAAAGTATGATCAGGCATTAACAGGTATCTGATAAGAATTTACTAACAATATAAACGTTATGAAATGTACGAAAACGGTATCAAAATTACAAAAATACTTAAAGTTCACAATTTGCACACGCAGTGGTGCCAAAGCAGCTTTCACAGGCCCATTTCATGCAAGCTACACAACGCAGCCAATCCTCATTGGACGCATTGTAGCTTTGGCTGCAAACTATGCATTCTGTGTCTCCGTCAGTTGTAGTAATCTTGGTCCGTTTAGCTTGATTTCTATTTCGAACTTTACCTGTGACTGTAGGTAGAGACACCTCTTTGGGATCTGTCAACCATTTAGATACTACCTTCTTCCTTGGACACCCACGACGTGTTGACCGTTGCCCTTTAGGAAATGGTCGCATATCTTCTGGACTCATGATTATAGGCTGAAAGTATGAACCACCGTTTTTATTAGATGGAGAGGCTTGAACGACATTCTTTCGAAGGCTGGAACTACAGCATGGTCTATCTTGATGTGGCTCAGGAATTGTATTTTGAGGTGGTTCGGGAATTGTATCTTGATGTGGCTCAGGAATTGTATTTTGAGGTGGTTCGGGAATTGTATCTTGAGGTGGCTCAGGGATTGTATTTTGAGGTGGTTCGGGAATTGTATCTTGGGGTGGCTCATCAGGGATTGTATTTTGAGGTGTTTCGGGAATTGTATCTTGAGGTGGCTCAGGGATGTTTAGATCTACAATTTCAATGATTTCACGGTCTGTAGTTAACGATGGGGCAAATTCGTCATCGCCAAAGAGTTGTGAATTCAATGGCCAAATGCCTGTGCATTGAAAACCTTTAATGCCATTCCGAATAGTTGCGGCATTCATGTATGCAGTACAAAAACGTCCAGCAACTTGGTATATAGTGATCGCTTGGCCAGGATGTGCTGCCATCCAATCATCACAGGCTCTTCTGTATGCGGCTTTCAAAGGACCATACACACTTCGGTCTAGGGGTTGAAGTTTATGGCTACAGTGTGGTGGAAAGCTGACCATCTCGATACCATGTTCTTTTCCATACTGCACTACATTCAAAGAGATGTGACTAGAATGATTATCAAGAATCAAAATGACCTTATCATCTTTTGAGCAGTGAGTATGTCGTTGGAAATGTTCCATCCAGCGAAGAAAAATCTCCTCCGTCATCCACCCACTTGGATTATATTGGGCAACTGTCGCAGCAGGTGCGTCCTTGAGCAATTCAGGCTTTGCTCTGACACGGGGAAATATAAGCATTGGAGGGATATATTGCCCAGCAGCGTTGGCGCAGCATACACCTGTCACATTCTGCCCTCGCTCCTGGCTCACGATTTTACCAACCTGTTTCTGCCCCTTTGCAGAAAAAACTTTTGTTGGCACCTGTGTTGTTGAAAGACCCGTTTCATCGACATTGTATATACGAGACGGATCGGCACCTACCTGGATAAAAACTTCACGAAGTATTTCATAAAACTTATCCACCACCGGCTTATTAAAACCACTCGCTCTGGCAAGGCTTGTCGCCTCAGGTTTTCTCAAGGACAAAGTACCATGACGTTTGATAAACCCATCAAGCCAATCTTTTCCAGCTTTTTGTTTAACGTTCCATACATCAGGGAATGTGCAGTTATTTGCGACTGCGAGATCATAAGCAAAACGTCTTACTTCATGTGTGGTCATTCCGAGAAATCGTTTGCTCATATTTGTTAAATAATTTATAAGAAGACTTTCAAGTTCCAAACTAAAAACCAGCTTATAGCGACCTCCTGAACACGGTAGAGATTCTTTCTTCGATAATCGCAAAAGGGTTGTATACGGTATATTATGACGACGTGCTGACTGTAAAATTGATATCATATTATCTCCTTTTGTATCGTCAATTGCACGTTGAAGTGTATCCGAATCATACAACTTTTCTTTCTTTTTCTTGTAGACACGCACCATATTCTCTAAAATTATAAAAAAATGTAATATTTAAAATAACGTATTATCAATATTGTAAAAAGAACAAACAAACATTGCTAAATAATGCAATAAATTGTATGTAAAATATGTTTGGGGCAAGTTGGTTTACATAACCATCTTGCCCCAATGATCCATAACCAACTTGCCCCATGTGATAAGTTTACAAATTTCATTTATTAATGAAAATATTTAGGTAAAAATATACAATATTATATACATTTTTAAATATATTTAATTATATTAAACCGTTTTATTAAAGTCAACTCCTTGACAGATTTTTGTATTTTTTTTACACTACTAAGTATTAGCATGTAAATATTATATTATAAATGCGTTAAAAACAAAATTAAAACTCACTGTGTAATAGTTCACGTTATTAGCGTGCGATATCCAAAATTTGAATTAATTCTATATTTAAACAAATAATATTAGTTCATTAAAACAACTGATTGTTATAACTACATAAATATTGTAATAAACCAACTTGCCCCACTAACCAACTTGCCCCACTCTCCCCTATGTTTATATCTGTCCGTTTACTGGATCAACACATCCTTATGTAACCATAGAAAATAGCTATATCGTATAATACAGTATCTATGGTCCATAGAATGTAGGTATATTAAACTAAGTCAGTCAACAAATACTTTTTTAATTAAAAAAGAGGTTTTGGGTAATTATTTTGATAATTTGCGATTGAATAAGGAAACCATAGATACATAGGTATCATCTGCCACTTATATACGCCCTGAAGTAAAGTAACACGATACCTAAATAATATATGTAACATCCCTATTTTCAGTGACAAATAAAGTGTATTTTTGGATTATTTTATGATCGAAAACCATAAAGATGCTTGTACTTATCTGTATTTATTTGTCCAATCTATAATTGGATACAGGCGGTGTTTATTTTTACCCGGGGGTGAGAACGGATAATATGTGCAATATACGTATGTATACATGTATATGTGAAGAAATGTTAATGGTTATGAGCTCATGAGTCAGAAATCAAATGACAAAAGAGTGCAGCGCATGCAATCAAGTTAGTTAAATCTTGTATAATATGTATAATATATATGTGTTGTGAAATATATTATACACTAACAATAAAATGCTTCATTAAACATGATCAATAAGTGATCTATAATGTGTGTGATTACCTATTGTATAGAGGGTATGTCAAGAAAATTGGTATTTATTACATACTATTAAATAGTAGTAATACCATCAATACATGCAGACGACGGACAAACAGATTTGTATCTCGTCGTTTGACTAACGAAATGGTTCTTCTACAAATGAATGAAGAACCTCGGAGCAGGGAAAATATCTGCAGATTGGACAAAGATTGACTATTGAGTTTACATTCATGGCTATAATATTATGATATGAGAGTGTCACTTTTTTCTTAAGAAGAATAAATGACCAATCAGAAGAACAGCAACATAGCTCGCTAGTGAGTCGATCATACATGCAATTAAACAGCAAACCTGAGGAACAAGACACAGATATTATAGATCAGACAAGGAACATGCTATGGATGAATGGCCACACAGAAGTGAACTGTCCGACCGCGCCCATGTGATCGGTGATACACAGAAAATGGTGCAAAAACATTGTATATTATAAAAAATCTTGCCAGTGTTGCTATGATGCTGTATTACTTGTCTAATAGCTGTATAACATTAACTTAAAATACACTTTTCCAACAAAAACGCGTTTTTTAAGAGACACCTAATAGGTACCATGAAATGTTTACATATAGATCAAATGCAAAGTGCGTGTAAGTCCATTTATGGAATCTATGTGTTATAATGTCACGCTTACTCACACGTATAAGATCATTTTCACATGATATGATCAATCAAACATATCAAACTAAGCATGGACCGTGAGAATAAGTTGTAAGAAAATAGATAATATCACAGCCATCATATTTGTTATTTTACCATCTGCTTAATTATTTATAATATTTTGAAATGTATTTTTCGTATTTAAAAAAAATTCAAAATGAATAATTCAATATTTTAACATCACATAATAGGTTACATAATATTATATATTATTATATATATACAGCAATGTTGTAATGAAACAATTCTATATTTATGAAAACAACTAAATTAAATACATACAATATACAATTAAATCAAATTGTCATTTTCCCATTATTTTGGGGTTTGACTATACTTGTCTTGCGACGGGATTTCATTCGAGCGTTAAGTGCGTTTTAAGTCGAGGATGCCTTTCCTTACCGACACCATGACACTCTCAATTTATATGGTCAAGGCGGGCATCGAACTCTGGCAATTGTGACCAGAGTCCACCGTCTTAACCACTGTGCCATGATTGCACTTTCAGACTATTTCTACTATAAACAATGTTTAAAGATATAAAATGTACTTGATTGAAAAGGCTGTGACTCTGTTTTTTTTCTCCATTTGGATTCTATTTTTTATCTAATAAAAATAGATCTGTAGGCAGGGTAAATCCATAATTTCTCTAAGATTTTTTTGAAATAAGGTTACACTCTTTTTTGAATGCTTAAAAGTTGTATTTGTTTTAGTATTGACCTTTTCGAATTTTTATTATAAATCGCACTAAATATCCAATTATTGATTCAATTTTGGTAGTTTTTACATTATATTTTTGAATTATTTTTAAAAGGAATAATCTGTAAATGTTTGAAATATATTAAATTATAATTTAGCCTACAACAACCTATAAGCTTTCAATTTTCTTTTTGAAAGAATCAAATTATAAATCTTTTTGATGGTATATATACAATTCATTTTTACCTTCAAACTGGCGTCTGTCTGTTA
>JAYRCC010045549.1:0-11693 GCA_036026455.1 Americanaplana fernaldi | reverse complement strand
GTAGTAGTAGTAGTAGTAGTAGTAGTAGTAGTAGTAGTAGTAGTAGTAGTAGTAGTAGTAGTAGTAGTAGTAATAATTTTCCGTGTGCATATATAATATGTATGTATACTATCTACATAAAAATGCAGCATGTTTTGTATATAATTATATGTATTTACTCAAAATGTATTAAAAGTGCGTATATCTATTTAAATTCAAAATGAACTGCATATGTGTGTTATTTTTTAATGAAAAAACGGGATATTGATGATATTAATTGTCGCAACATATTCTACTATAAAAAAACAATTTTGAATATACCTACTACACATTATGGTTAATGTCTGAATGCGCTAGTTTTGAACATAATATTTTACATGCATTCTCTGAAATGTGTATAAATAATGTATAAATATTATGCTGTGAAACATGAGGCAAATATTATTTCACATTTTATATAGATCGTTTCATGCATACATATGTATAGATACTAATTCATTGTATTGTATGATAGTCAATAAATAGAAATGGAAAATGGGTTGAATTCAACCATGAAAAACAAGCGTAGGTACATAATACATATATACTTTCATGTCTAGTGCTCTTTGTAAAAACATTGCATTGAAATAAATACATGACGTAAAATGATCCCTATACTAGGCATATATATATATGTGTGCATACCTACTTATATTATAAAATACAAATACCTACTTGTTTGTATATGGATTAAATAAATTCCAAACAAATTAATATTTTTAAAAGTCCTAATGTGCGGATAAAATAGTAAAGTAAGTATGTTGTGTTTAATTAACTACTGCCCATAAAATAAATTGTTTGTGGATATTATTGTTCTAGATCCATATATGTAAGTAAATAGTAAACGTATGTAGATTGATTAAAAAGTGATTCTTAATAAATACGACAAAATTGTGCATTTATGTGTCAAAAATATTAAAATAAATATCGTATGTATCAATGTTTGCATTTAGCTTCTCACGTAATTTAGACCATTGACCTGAGAAAAGACAAACGTGAAATGTATCATAAATAAATTAATATAACATACAGGCAGGAGAAAATAATTCAACTGATTAATTTATTGTATAACGAAATTTAATTTATATAAAATAAATATTGTTGTATAATAACTACTTAGAAATAGGAAGTAGTCAAAATAATATAATATTTTTATAAAAATAAATGATATAATATAATTTAAAAAATGAGTCACCTATTATATTATTATTAGAGAAAAATTATTTAGTTATGAATTATGCAGTTTGCCCGCAATGCCCTACAATTATGCCAAGAAGCATGATTAAGTCACTATAAATAGCACAAAGCATCAGAATCACCACCAAGGTCAGAAGTAGGTATAAGTAGCACGCAAAAGCTTTTATCTACGAGCGAATAGTTAGGTAAATAGTTTTAATGAAGAAAAGATTTCATATAGAAGCTCAAATTAGAAGTGTGTGTTATTTTTACTTCATAATAAATAATATTCTGATCGATTTTTAAAAAATATTACAATTCCACACCGAAGCGGCTATTAAGTTTCAAGGCATTTGGTATCATGACATTCTATTGTTAATACTATAAACCTAAATCCATCCTTATCTATGGACTGGAGGAGTCTTGCACTCACGCAATTTAACCATCAAAGATTTGGGGAAAAGTTCCCTTGGTTTAGATAATGTTGCCCGAGTAGGTTTACCACCGACATTTACATTATCGTCTACCTTAGAGACGCCGGGGGGCTCTTTCTTCGACTCTACTGAAAGTATAAGAGGACAAGAAGCGCACTAAAACCAATGATTAGAAGTAATAATGGATAATGACAATACTTTTTAGGTGTATGTAGTCTTAATCAAACATAAATGGATGATGAATTTGAGGTAAAATTAACTAGACATAATTAGTAATACATTAAAAATTGAATTCAGGTTGAAGTTGTTAAGATTTTAGATTTAAAAATAGGTAGGTAGTTTTGAAAACTTGATCAGGTCTATAAATATTTTGCTTTCCTCACATAATATTGCTCGTTCTTTTCACTAGTTATTGTTGCTGTGCTTAAATTCGTTGACCACACAAGATTGTATTAATTGTGTTTGTTGGAGATAATGTCAACGGGTGTGGAACGTTCCCTCAATCGGAGGCAAGGGACGTTAAGGCAAACAACAAAAACATGGCAAATGCTTGTCTTGCCTATTCTTCATTTTTAAAGATGAAAATACATGTCATCTGCATAAATATCGTTGTTCGATATTAATGCTTGACGATTTAGGGATAATGAAATTGTCAATATATTTGTTCTTTCTAGATAGATTAATAACTTAGGCTATTTCCTTGTGGTATTCCTATTGTGCGGACTTGTTGAATATGTGTTTCTATTACCACACATATAAAAGCCCAAATCAATTATTGTGCATTCAGACAATTTTTGAAGCTTCATAAAGTTGTATTAGAAATCAATATCACCAAATAAAAAGACTATATTATGATTAAATCCATGTAACTCTAAAAAAAATAAACTACAATTTAAAACTAAAGAGGATTAGAGCAATGAGTTCTGAAATGAAAGAGTGAAACTTACTTGATTCTTCAGTTTGTACTTCAACTGGATCAGAGAATGGACTGATATCCAGCTCAGTGACGTAACGATATTTGAATAAATATGTAGTGAAAGGGGAGAGATCTTTGACAATTGTAGAACTGATGGAGCCTTCATACACTTTGAATGCATCTGTGATCAAAAATACAAAATGATGACGTTATCTTATTTGTCACATTGAATTCTCAATGAAATAATAGATAGGATTAAATAAGTTAAATATGTGCAACTTAAATAGAGACACCTATTATGTAGATGGTTACTATAGTTGTATAGTTGTTCAGATTGCCATACTATTATGTCGGGATGATGGATTGATGCCTTGATTATTTGGTCGAGAAAATAAGATTCTACGTCGTATTTTCCATTTAAAAGATCACGGAAAATGCGAAAGCAGTGTATCGGAAAAGAGAGCCTTTCCTTGGCCCAAAGAACTTGTTCAAAACTTAAAAATAAGTTGCAATTTTCTTGTTCCAAAATTGAAAAAATAGTAATAAAAAAACAAGTGACAAATTGGGCAAATGATAAAATGATCAGAAAAGTCAGTAAAATTGTGGCATTTGTGAAAAAATTGTCAAAATAATCAAATTATATGAAAAATAATACAAATATGGTAAACTGAGTGAAAAATTGTACAGTTTAATTACAACAATATTGCAGTTTATTGAGCACATTTTTGATGTTAGATTTGAATTTTCTCAAACAATTTGGCAAGTTATACCTCGGATATGGGATTGGCTGAGTAATAGATTTTTTATTTTTGATGACACATTTACATAGAAGTGAACAGACATAGCTTAGTAACAATATATAATTGTGATGTTCTATAATATACTCAATATTCAAGCCAAATTAAGTCATAATAGTATCAACTAATCTAACAAGAACCCCACACTTACCTCTAAATAATTCATATCTGGTGGCCATCTTCGTCCTTAATTTGACCTCATTCCACGTGACTTTCACCTCATTTGCTCCAAGTACTGAAAATAGAATGCATAGTATGAACTGTTGTTATTAGTACATATTATTAAATTGTTTAGATAAAATGTTGCGTTGATGTGGGGGAAGTGGTAGTGGTAGCCACCTTCCCGGGACTACCAACTAACAACTGAAATCGATGCCGACTAAAGTGAAAAGAAGCCTGACACGCAAGCAGCCCATCCTCCTTCATCAGATCAGGCCAGAGTAGGAAGTTCCTTCACTCAATAGAGCGAGAGAATGACCCTACCTACTCATAATGCTCCATGGACGAAAAATACACCAACCACCTCCTGTTTGTTTGTCTAGCGTATTCTTCCCATTCAAATCCGAACCCTAGGGCCTGGTCCCTACTTCTCTTTTTCCCAAACTCAAAGCAAACATAAGGTTTCTAAAGGTGATTAGGCGTTAGAAAAACGAAGTCGACCTTCGCCGGAATAAAGAGAGTGAGGTTCTTGCAACAATTTCAATTCTTTGAAATTGAAAAAAATGTAGTTCGTAATTATTGAAATTATTATTATTGTTCCAAAACCTCGGACTAGAGCATGTTTTGAGTGTCTAGATTGAGCATGTATATAAGTTAATAGATATAAAGAGGGGAAAAGAAAAACTGCGATCAGCAGAGGTAATAGTTGAATTACTATTGTAACTTGTGTCATAATATGATATCAGTAAGGAAGGGCATATTTAGCTTGATAAGCGCGCTCAACTCTCAATAAAATACTTTTTGTTGAACATTTAAAAAAATATATTATTACGTATGGTTTTGTTTTGGTATATAATTAGCCTTTTTCTATGTTCAATAATTTAATTAATAAGTCAAAATATACAAACATATAAACATAAATATTTAATTAGGTAAGTCTCAAGCTTTTATCCAACGTGTATGAAGTCTGTGTTGAATTAAGATGGAATTTGGATGAATCTGTTTTACGTTTTTGAAATCACATTATTTCGTACTATCTATTTTAACTCCCGTCTTTATACCTTCACATACATATTATTATCTTTGTTATAATTATATCTTTACACTAATATTGTATTGTATTGTATTGACTTATCCTGCAAACATATGTACGTGGTAACGGTATTACGATCTGTATATTATTTCTACTCTCCCGCTGATCTAGACAGAAATTATTCATATATTCTCGGTGATCTGGAAACTATACTTAATTATGTAGATCGTAGATCTCTATAGCGTGCGCATGCAGAAAGATCATAATCAATGTGGATAGTATTACTGAGATATTGGTGGCGGACTATTTGGTATCTATTTCATACGTATAGCATATATATATATATTGTGTGACAACTAGTCAAAGAAGTTGTTAGTCTGTGTGGATATTTAACAGAATAGGTACATAGGTATAAATTACAACAGAGATCAAGATCTATGCTTAGTTTGAGACTCATACATATACCATTGAACATATATGTACATAATATATATACTGACTGCAATATACAACTACTTTATTATTTTAGCATTATAATTAATTATGAACATATTTAGTATGTAGATTCATCGACATTATAAAAGATAGGTAGGTACCTACTTCAAACATTAACAAAACTTTAATTAAAGAAAGAATAATATACAAGCATACATAATTATAACTTAGCTAACTAATCTTTAACTTAAATAATATAGACATAATACATAGTAGTACACATAAAACAATGTGATGTAATAGTATAATTTCAAGGACAATAGTTAATAATGCTATTGTTAATAGATTTGTTTAAAAATAATATGAATATATTTTTCACTATCATACTCTTTTTTAAAAAATCGAAATCATACAGGAACTTATAATACTTGCAACCTTGCATTGGTAAACGAAAAAGCAATGGAAGAAAACAGAGAAATAGCTACTATACAGTTCAACTTTCACGAATTTCCCCACTTAAAACGCGGTTTTCTATAAACCAACCTAAATGCATATATTATTATTAATTTACTACAATAGTATATAATATTCTCTAACTCAGCCATGCGCACATACCTTCGGCAGTAGGAAGATCCGGTTTGGTAGCAGATTCTAGCAAGGATAGTGTGGTGGCAGCTTCCTGTTTTAAGTCCACAGCAGACTCATCGCTTCGAATGCATTTCTGTAATCATCGACATATTGGATGGAGAATATAGGTATTAGAATGTATAATCACCCAAGATTAAGTGCGTTTAAATGTGCAAAATAAAATAAAATGATGAATAAAATATAATCTAAATTAAATTAAATACCTGAAGGGCTGATATAACAAATGGAGCCGCTCTTAACTTCTGTATTCCTTTTGGCTGAGTAGCTAGGGTTCGAAATGTCCTGAAATTAAAGTGAATAATTTTTATATTCCATACATTTTGCAAAATGGTATAATATATGTAATTAAATTTCGTTATAGTCCATTTTTATATTATAATTATGCGGTAAAACTGTCTTTAGCATACCTGACTTGTGGAGCAAATTACATAAGTCGGGGACATTACCAAGTCATGTCATGGAGGCTGAGACGGGAATCGAACACGAGACATTGGGTGACCAAAGTCACATGTCTTACTACTGTAATACGATCCCATCCCATATATATACGAACTAACATGCAGCTCATACATCGAAAACTCACATTCCAGCAAACCAAGCGGTCTCCTGATCTATCATGCCCAATAGTGTGGTCAAGTAGTCAAGGATATTGTCAATCAAGGGACTGCCTATCAACAAGGCATGACCATCCTTAGAGCCGGCTAGACAACTCATACAGAAGCATCCATTCTTGCTGGTACCTGCATCAGACCCTCGGAGCATTTGAAAGAGAGAATTGACCTGAAATAACATCAATAGCAAATAGTATATATTTTCAATTATACGGGTGGTGAATTATTTTATCATTTGAATAGGATTATACCTAATATGATTATTTTTTAATATTATGACCTTCAAATGAATACGACGTGTCGAATTAAACATGCCAATAATATGAAAATGAAGAAAGGGGATCATTTTGATGATGTTGTTTGCCCCAAAGTCTCATTTTCTTGAAGGAATGTTCTCCGCTTGCATCATCCCCACTCAGTATTCTATTATTTGACAAGTTTGACAGCTCCGAGTGGATCTATCCAAAGAATGTTTCCGTGTAAATAGGTGCGCGTATGCCTGTGACAAAGGGAATATTTTTGGTATAGGACTTGCGACGATATCATATCATGTTGAGTTGTGGTGGTGGGGTTGCGTTCTGTATTGCAACACTTCCAAGTGCAGCATTTCGTCGAGGCCCAAAACACGACCAGGGTCATCAACGTGTATACATCTGCTTGACCCCGATCCCCTGGATCTATCATTATCATCAGTATGCAGTATAATGTCTCCAATTTGAAGATTAATAGCAATTTCATGCTACCATGTGTCTCTCTTTAGACAGTTTTAGACAGTTATTTTTATTTCAAATGGCTCTATCTATCCTGTCACACCATCATTTCTACCTATGCTTAACGCTTCCTTTATCCTTTTTTAAGAAACTTTTTTGTACAGTGTTTTGCCTGAGTTCCGATCATTTGAAGTATCACCTTTTTTCCAAGTTTATCTTCTTAATAATCTCATACATGCTATAGATTCGATTTTATGAATGCCTTTGTTTCTGTCATTCATCTTTTTACTCGCAAATGCATTTACGTATCATTTTTAGCAATTCAGGTATCAAGGTAACCTTTCAGGAGGAATATTTCAGTCAGTTTTCGAGCAAAATCACACAGTACAAGGACACGGGAGGATTATTCTCAATTACATCAAGCAATTCATGGCAACTTCCGACAATTGATTAAATTATTTACATGGTGTCCCTTTTGATCGGCATTATTCCCCCCACCCCCATTTAACATAATATTATAGTATACATCGAGGTTGTTGTCAAAAGTAAATACCTCTAGCATTTTAAGATAACAGATCGGTGTTGACTTGATTGAGACATATTGCATGACTTTTAAATGTCAATGAGTAAATTAATTAACACTCTAAAAACGTGACATTATGAGTAAGCCTTTATTATTATGTAGACTTCACGTCCATTGAGAGTAATAGGTTACCAAGGGATTCCACACCCATTCTCGATTCTATTTTACATAATTATAGATACATCATTGTATGCAGAAAACCAACGTATTTTATGAAAAATTAATGAAAATGATGATACAAGAGTAACGTATAAAATTGTATTTGCGTATATTTAAATCTACATCCAAGCTATATTTGACACAATTTAATCATAATGTTCAATTTATTATTAATCGTGAACATTTTCCGATAAAATCATTTTATATGCATATTTTCATTCCTAATATATGTGAAAATATAGAAATGCTTATGCATCATAATTAAGTTAAGTAATATTAAACTGTGTTCAGTGAATTACCTAAGTGTAAATGCTTTTGGTAACTTTTCACTCTGTGATCCTCTTATCAATCGTGAAAATAAAATATGGAATATTTCTATTCACTCTGCGTGTGTAATTAGGTATCCGACTATTTGAATGTAATAGATGAATGGTACTCATATGCTCTACCAATCGATCATGTAAAACTTACCAACTTAGATTTCTGTGGCAATCGGTAAATAATTTCAATCCCAGTTGGATAATCACACAGTCTCCCCAGGGCAAATGCTGCATTCATTCCGCGTCCTGTATGATCAGAATCAAATGAAGTAGATTTAGGGATATTTAGAGTTAGACTTTACCGGTCTTGCAGCGGGACTTTATTGGAGCGTTAAGTGTGTATTACGTCAAATATGCCCGTCCTTACCGTCATCGTGACACTATTAATTTATACGGTCAAGGCGGGAGTCTAACTCAGGCTATTGTGACCAGAGTTCACCGTCTAACCACTGTGCCACGATCGTATTTTACATTCTACAAGACTATAAATAGCAAACCATAAATACATGTACATGGATCAGCAGGCAAACTCAATTAATGTGATATGATGATATTCAAAAAAATTGCATTCATTATACGTTATTGTACTCTAAAAATATAAGTTAATAAAAATTGCACAATAGCAAAAATAAATATTTTTTTACTACAAAAAGTAATACAATATGTATAATACATAATATCAAATTATCAACTAAGAAATACGACTAGTTTACGAACAAATTCGTCATTTTTACAACTATCTAATCCCTTTATAGTCATTTTCCCCTTTATTTTGGGGTTAGACTTTACTTGTCTTGCGACGGGATTTCATTTGAGCGTTAAGTGCGTTTTCAATCAAGGATGCCCTTCCTTACCGACATCATGACACTATCAATTTATATGGTCGAGGTGGGAGTCGAACTTGAACCATTGTGACCAGAGTCCACCGCCTTACCACTGTGACATGATCGTACTTTTGACAACTATCTAATGTAAATCCAAAAAATATACAATTAAGTGAACCAAATATGGATGTTCAACCAATTAGAAAATGTGAAGTTATTCTATCTAAATGTATAGTTGATGTCACAAACAGAACACGTGTCTAAAAGTGATTATAATATAGTATAATTGAAAATAGATCTACAAATCCAAAAGTATACTCACAAATTATCCCTCTGGACAGTTGTAAATAGGAAACAATTGTGAATATATAGGTACGTGGTTTATTTAATACTACAAAATAACAAAACATAATATTCGCTCCCCTATTTTAATATCACAGTTTAGTTGAAGTACATAGGTATATATTATGTATGCTAGCTATAAACGAACCTGCTTCGTCAACTCCGAGTGAGTTTATGAGTAGGCCGATCATGTTTTCTGATATTGGAAGGTGGGAGAGTCTTGTGCAACCGTCTTCAGATATTGTTAATCTAAAAAATATTTTGATATTATTGAAAAGTAAAGTTAACCAACAAAATGTAAAATACAAATTAATTACATTAACACAACAAAACTCCAGAAAAAAATGACAACTCTAAATAAAAATATATCGTACAGAATCATCACATCTTAAAATCAAGAAAGTTACCCCAAGGAATATGTATCAAGATAAAGAATAAATAATAGAAACAGTAGTAGGTAATAAGATTAAAAGTCTGTATAGCTTGATCCCTATACACAAGTTAAAAGTGATATTAACTTGATTGACTTCTAGCATGTCGGTCGGTCCAGGAAAACAACTGCGTAAATAAGGTAAATAAGGTCGAAATCAGCGAGTAACATTTATTTACATGAAAAAAATATTTCTTAATCAAACAAATGGGACAAGTTTCACGGGACCGTAAGTATGTAGTGGCTTTAATAATAACGGCTATTTGAAAATTATCAATAGATTATACATATATTGTATACATATACTATAATACATGTGTGTATGACGCCATACTACCTTGCTATAACGAGTGCTGCATTGCTGGCTGTCCACGTGTCCTGAGATTTGAGCAACTCAGTGATCTTCTCAATCAAAGTAGGGAACATGGAATGATTCAAAATCCAATCTCGACCATCTGCATTCTCAGCCTATCAATATATTGCAAATACAATAGGTATACGTATTAACTATGGCATACAAATAAGTATTGCGTACATTTTTCAATTGATGATAGTTGTAGGGACAACATGCATCTTAATGTAGTCAATCAAATCATAACATACTAACAAATGTACTCATATTATTTATAATAAAACTTATTTAAAATGTTATACTTTAGCTATTACAAAATAGATAATTTATTGATGTGTATTTAAAAAACACAGCAGAATTCAACATTTATATTCCACTCCACATCCACAAAATGGGACAGTTTTCACGATTTCGAAGATTTTGCTTAACTACGCTCACCTTATACAATCCGCGGTAAAACTCCACATAAATTATAGATTTGTCTATCCGTCTTGCTGAGTGAAATAATGATGTGCAAATTAAAGATGGCTGGTAGCTATGGAAGAAGCAGTACTGTGGGTGTCTGTGAGGCATTTCGTACTAAGTTTATGTAAAGCAGGTCTATGAATGATCACCGCATGGAAGCAGCTCTAGTTGATCAACTTACCAGGAACTTTCCAGTAGATTATCCCTAATTGTCTTTAATGTTGACTGTTTGCAATACTGATCATTTTGTAGTTTTAAAATATATATTTTACTAGTTTGAATTATTATAGAAATTAACATATTTTAGTTTTTGATATCCAATTCAATCTAAATATGCTACGCACTCAAAAGTCAGCTTAGAATATTTTAAGATTACTAATTACTTAATTAATGTTTCATTTGATATGATGGATACATTTTTAAGTAGAGCTATTTTTATCTTACATATATATAGATATATAATATGTTAAATAAGCAGTCATTAATTAGAAGGTATTCATTGTTCATTATTCTTATTGATTAAATAGAATAGTTATCAAAATATGTAGATACATAGACATCATATCATATTTTGTTCGTTATAATGCTCTAAATTAAGGTAGGATCACATTGGATTAAGTTCTCATCACTTTGTTTGTCATCAATCAAGTCGTGACCAAGTGGTGTATATATATCATATTATAGTCAATTATATGACAATCATATTGAGAGGTTTGGTGGTGGTCTATTGTCTATTAATTGCATTGATATGGCTAGCTCAATATGAGGTCCATAGCTATAGAGGAGGCATGCATGAACATACATAGACCTACCTACCCAGAATTCTATCTTTAACGGTTAATCTACGTCCTAAAAAAACTAGAGTTATCTACGTCCTGGGTATCTGTATACCCCTACCAGACGAAAATAAATAATGCATAAGTAAACTAGTTGAACAGGTTTATATTGTATCATAATAAGAGTGATTGTATAATGATTGTATAATTCTTAGAAATGAGTGAATTATTGTCACCATTACTCTATTAGTTGTATAATTTGTAATTACATAGAATGCTATAACTAAACAATTGTACATATAACATATAAGTTATCGGATGATTTGAAATATCAATGAAAATCAATGAAGGCAATCAGCACAGACGGATATGCGATGTGCCAGGCAAATATATTTCGTGCAGGATCGACACTGCACATCCGTCTTCTTGGGGGAGGTCGATTAGCCTCTGGTGCAAATAATTGAATAGATTTCAAAACTCTGGAGTTGAGTCGTGGATCATCGGC
>JAYRCC010044438.1:0-11694 GCA_036026455.1 Americanaplana fernaldi | reverse complement strand
TAACAAGAGAAATGAAATATGAAATTATTTCCGAAGACAAACCAACACAGATGGGTATGCACGAATTTCATATGATAATCATGGAAAGAGATATCTTACTCCTATAAGTCGTATAGACTACTCCTTTATTTAAAACTCATTTTTATTTTTAAAAAATGGACGAAGGATTTCAAAAACTCATTAATAATATGAATAAGAAATTTAAAATGCCAATTAATATAACCGGAAGATCATCAGATTTATCAATAGAACTTGATCACACAATAGAACTTGATCAAAATCTTAATTATGAAATAGGATTAAAATCTTTCTCATGTTATAATTCCATAAAAAATATTAATGAAACTAATAATAAAATAAAAATTTCTACAGATGGTACTACTTTTCAAACAATAACAATACCACAAGGTAGTTATGAATTTAGTGATTTAAATAATTTCATAGAAGAATATGGAGGATCAACAATTTTAGATAATGGTGATAAAGATTTTAATATTAATTTTACTCCAAATAAAATTCAAAATAGATTTAAGTTACTTTTGAAAAATAATAGACAAGTAGATTTTAATATCGATAATTCAATAAATAAAATATTTGGATTTAATAAAGATAAAATAACAACAACTACATTATCTCCTAATAGAGCAAATATACAAAATAATATAGAAACTATAAATATTAGATGTAATTTAGCATATGGTTATTTAGTAAATAAAAATTTCGAAAATATTATTTATACTTTTCCTTCTTTTACTGTTGAGTTAGGATATAAAATAGTAGAAACCCCTAATCAAGTAATGTATGTTCCTTTAAATACAAAAAGAATAAAAGATATAAATATACAAATAACTGACAATAATAATAATTTAATTGATTTTGGAGAAGAAGAAATATTTGTAGTTTTATACCTACGTCAAATTTAACTCAAATAAGTCGTATAGACTAAATTTTTCTTCAAAAAATGACATTTGAAGAATTTATTTATAAATATGGTATCGATACAACAACAAATTTTCAATTAATTAGATATGCTAAACAATTAAAAATTAAACCTTTTTATTATTGTATGAGAGATGAAATAAAACAACTTGAAAATTTAACAGAATGGTATGCAATAATTAATTTTCATAATTCTGATCAACCAGGAATTCATCATTGTGCTGTTTATAAAAATGAATTAGGTAAAATATTTTATTTCGATTCTTATGGTTTAGATCCTCCTCAAGAAATAACTGATTTACAGGAACCATATAAACATATTTTATGTTCAACATTTCAAATACAATCATCTGGTGAAAAATGGTGTGGTCAATTATCATTATGGGTTTTATATCAATTATCACTCAAGAAAATTTTTGAAGATATAATTTTAAATATTAAAAAACAGATTGAAAATTAACAACAAAATGACAAATCTTTTTAGAACAAATGATCGTTCACAAAATTTTAAATCTAATTCTAATTATAATTCTATAAATACTGTTATTTTAGATAGGAAATATGTAAACGAAGATGGAGATAAATTATCTGGAGATTTAAACATGCAAAATAATAGTATACAAGAATTAAAAGATCCAATAGCTGATAAAGATGCAGTAAATAAATCATATGTAAATCTACAAATTAATTTTCTTAATGCAAAAATGGAGCAATTAGTTAAAGAACAAATTGAAGCGGGTGTGATTAATACTATTGATACCAAATTATATGCATTTAAAAAAGATTTAACATACTTATTTTCATTGAAAAATGTTGTTTTAAAACAAGAAGATACAGAAGTAAATTCTACTTATTCCACGTTTATTAAAGAAAATATGTTCGATGGAGATTTGACTACTTATTGGTGTTCTAATACGGCTACATCATCTTTTATAATTCTTACTCATCCTATGAAACATGTGGAACATCTTTACCCTTTAAGTCAAATTAAAATATCTTTAAGAAAAATTTCAACTTTTGATTTCAAAACAATCATTTTACAAACTAGTGAAGATAAAGAAATCTGGAAGACTAGCAAAGATTTATTAGCACAAATAAAAGAACAAGATACTCAATCTCAAGTAATAGATGAGAAAGTTTACACTTTAAAAATAAATACTGTAGGAAAGTATTTTAAAATATTAATGACTAGTAAAAAAGTAGATCATTTCGGTGTTTATTTGTTACATGTTAAGTTTGGTCTAGGAGATGTAATTAAAACAAATGCGAATGTGAATGAAATAATTCCAGCAGAAAATATTTCAGTAAGTAGTACTTATGGAACTTCTTTTGGTAAATCTAAAATGTTAGTTTTAACAAATACGGATAGATGGGCAAGTGGTAGTGGAAATAGTGCTTATATTACTTTTGAACCTCAAGCTAATACCGAAGGAATTAAATCTATTTTATTATCCTTTTTTAGACACTCAACTTATCGTTATACAAAAGTGATATTTCGAAGGTCACCTGATAAAACTACTTGGACAGATGTTTATCAACTTACTGCTATTCCAAACGATGGAGTAGATACAGTTTATTCTTATAAAAAATTAGAACAAACAGAAAAATATTACAGAATATATTTTGAACATGTAAGTCCGACAGTTTTTAGTTTATATAAATTTGAAGTTATTATGTATAAAATTGTATAAAGTCATTTTAGTTTTTAAAAAATGGAAAATCCAGACAAATTATATCCAACTATTTACGAACCAGATATAGCCAAAGCGCCAATAGCCAATCCAACAATAACGTCTTATGATACTTTTATGACTAGACAGACTTATATGTTAGATAAACAAAATGAAATTAAAAAACAATTAATACACTATCAAAAAATTTACAAAAGATGGAGTACATCAGATTCAACATTTAAAATAATTTCATTTTCTTTAGCAGCTTTATTATCAATTACAACTGCGATAACAGGTGGTATAACCGCACCAATAATTGTACCAATAATTATAGCTTCGGTGACTGCTGCACAAACTAGTTTATCAGGTGTTTTAATTGTAGGTTTAACTTCAAGAAAGAAATCAATGTACAAAAATAAAATTATTACAATAAACAATTTTATAAATAAACTATTCTTATTTGTTGAAAAATGTAAAGAAGATAAAGAAATCTCTTTAGATGAATTAAAAATGTTTAATAAAATTTACAAAGAATTTAAGGAAACTATGTTAGGTGTTACATTATCTAATAATCCGAATGGAATTAGTGAATTGGATACAGAAGGCGTTTTTAAAAAAATCCCAATAAGCAAAGCGGACCTAAAGAAGGCACAAAATATGGCAAAAGAATCGATGAAGAGGGAACAAATAAAGACACTAAGTCAATTAATGAAAGAGGGGAAAATATAGTTAAAAAGGAAATTGTAATCAAAAAGGAAATCAAATTTGAATTAAAAGATTTTAAATTTAGATATAGATATTATAAAATAAATATTAAAAAATAAAAATATTATAAAATTTATTACATTTTTTTTCATGCGTTTTTTTTTCATGCGTTTTTTTTTAAAAAAAACATTTTTATTTTTAAAAAATGGAAACAGAAAATTTAAAACAATTGAGAAAATCCATTAAAAAAATTTTAGATGAAGAATTTCATGAATTAAAATTTTTAACACTAATTCATCCAAATTATTTTCTTACAGAATTTATACCAAAAGAATATCAATTTTATCATTGTTGGTTACGTGGTTAAGTCATTTATCAAAGAAATTAGGAAGAATTCATGAAAGATTATTAGAGTTAATTGGTTATGAAAAATTACATTCATTAAATTTTATTTGTCATAAACGTAAAGAAATTATTGAATTAAAATCTTCTTTCACAACATGTAATTATGATAAGAAATCAAATATATTTAGAAAATTGAAATATCAACAAAGAATTAATCCTGATTATCAAATAATTTATGCATGTGTAAATGATAATAATTCAAAGAATTACTATAATGAAGAAAATTTTCTTATTTTAACTGGCGATTATTTCTGGGATTATTTCTTTAGAGATTCAGATAATGCAAATATAAAAAATTCAAACAATTCTTATAAAATTAGAGGAATATTTTATCAAGAAATGAAAATTAAAATGACAAATTTATTTTTAAAAAAGGAAACAAAATCGATCTAATTCGATCAAATCCAATTAAAACAAATTCAAATAATAAAAAATGCAAAATAATATACAAATTACGATGATGTAATCAATTTAGATGATTTATTTAATAATGACTTTTCAAACTTTTACTTAAATAGAGTTTTTAAAAATGGTAAAGGAGAAGAATTTAATTTCTCTTATAAAACACGAACAGTAAGAGAACATATAAATATATTATTTAATAAATTAGATAATTTAGATTATTCAGAAAGATTTAAAATCGAATTTAAACCATTTATTGAATTCTTTAATCCAAATAGACTAGGTCCTTGTATAATTCCAATAAATTTAAATGAACATATCTTTACAGTAAATACAATTAATGATTTAAATTATGAATATAAAGAAGTTCTAATTAATTTAATAGAAAATAAAATAGAAGAGTTTGAAGGTTATGGAAGTGGTTTAGTTTTTCTTGGTATTCAAAATACATTCATTATTAAAAATGTAACATTAAATATATATGGAAATTCTTTCATTAAATTAAATTTTAGGAGTACAAATATAATTAATATTAAAAATGAAGATCAACTTTGTTTTCTTTATTGTATTGCTTGTTATTTAAGACTAAAAACAGATGCTAATTTTACTAAGAGTCATCATAAAAATGAACTAAAAAGTTACAACAAATTTATTAGTGATAACCAAGAATTATTTAAAATAATATTTCATGGTATAGATTTCCCAGTTAAAATAAAAGACATTAGTAAGATAGAAAATAATATAAAGAATTGTGCTATAAATATATTCAGTTCTCCTATAAATAAATTAGACATAAAACCACTAATTGTTTCAAAATTAAATACTGTTCCAGATATTAGAATTATTGATTTATTATTTGTAACAGATGAAGTAACAGGAAATTCACATTATTGTTTAATAACTAATTTAAATTCTTTATTATTTAAAAAGGATAGTAATCATAGAAATTTTATTTGTAGAAATTGTTTAGAATCTAAATCAACAAAACAAGCATTAATTAATCATCAAGAAAGTTGTTTGAATAATGCTGCCGTTCAAGTAAAAATGCCTCAAAATTTAAATCAAGTTATTTTAAATTATAAAGAATCTCATAATGGTGAATTACCCGAAAATCCTAAAGCAACAAATAAATTAAAATTTAATAAACATCATTTTAAATCTAAATTACCATTTGTTATTTATGCTGATTTTGAATCATATAATACAAATATTAAAATTCATAATATTCAAAATAATATTCAAAATAATATTCAAAATAATCAAAATAATAATCAAAATAATAATCAAAATAATCGAACAGAAATAATAAGTAAACAACTTCCAAATTCAATTGGCATCTATTTAAAATCTAATCATGAAGAAATAATTAATTCTCAATATATTTCAATAGAAGGAAGTGATTGTCATATACAATTTATTAATACATTAAATATTCTATTAACTAATATATATCGTTACATGAAAAATAATGTAAAAATAGAAACTATAACACAAGAAATTAAAGAACAATTAAACAGAGAAAATAATTGCTTTTATTGTAAAGAAGTTCTTAAAGAATATGTAATCAATCATAATCATTTTACAGGACAGATAAGAGGTAAATCTTGTTCTCAATGTAATTTAAATGAAGGTAAGTGTAGAAAAGTAATTCCAGTTATTTTCCACAACCTTTCTAATATTATGATGCACATTTATTTATTAAAGATTTATGTAAAATTGATACAGAAAGACAGAATGCTTCTAATAATAATTCTTTAATAAGATTTAAAAATGAATTACTAAACATGAATTTTAATCAAGATATTAAAAATTATATTTGTCAAGAAATAGAATTAGAAAATTTAATTAAGAATATAAAACCATTCTTGTCAAAAGATTTTAGATTTCCATTTGCTTTAAAAATATTACCAAAGAATTGAGATTGTTATATTTCTTTTAGCATTAAACATTATGATTTAGAACTGAGGTTTATAGACTCGTTAAGATTTTTCACAAATAGTTTAGCAAATGTTTCTAAATCATTAAATAAAAATGATAAGAAAATATTAAGAAAAGAATTTCCAATTGAAGAACAATTTGAATTATTACAAAAGAAGGGATTTTATCCTTATGAATGGATAGATGAAAATTGGAAAATCAAATTTGAACAAGATCATTTACCAGAAAAGGAATTATGGTTTTCTAAATTAACTCAAGAAAATATTTCAGATGAAGATTATAAACATGTTGAAAATGTTTGGGAGAAATTTAATTGTAAAACATTTAGAGATTTTCACAACTTATATTTAAAAACAGATGTTATTTTATTAGCTGATTGTTTTGAAAGTTTTAGAAATAATGCACTATTAAATTATGAAATAGATCCTTGTTATTGTTATTCTACTCCAGGATTAACTTGGTTGTGTGGATTAAAATTTACTAAAATTGAATTAGAATTATTAACTGATTATGAAATGTTATTAATGATTGAAGGAGGAATTAGAGGAGGATATTCTGGAGTATTGGGAAGTAGATATGTGAAAGCAGATAATAAATATACTAGAGAACAAACTAGTACTAAAACTCCTTCTAATAAAGATAATTATTTATTATATTTAGATGCTAATAATTTATATGGATGGGGAATGAATCAGAAACTTCCAGTTGGTAATTTTGAATGGAGAGATTATAATTGGTTTGTAAACTTTTATAATAACACATTTTTAAATATTGATAATAAATTTGATGATAATAAATTGAATAATAATAATAATAACAAATTTAAAGATGTTGGTTGTTTTGTAGAATGTGATTTAGAATATGATAATGAAACAAGATTGAAAACTTATAAATTTCCTTTATTACCAACAAAGAGAAGTGTTACTCCAAATGAGCTGTCTGTTTTTCAAACAAATTATTTGGGTACATCAAAAGATAAATTAGGAAAAGAAGAGAAACTAATTTTAGATTTAAATGACAAGAAGAAATATGTAATTCATTATAAGATGTTAGAATTTTATTTAAAACAAGGAATTAAAATTAAACATATTTATAGAGTAATTTCATTTACTGAAAAGGCATGGTTGAAACCTTATATAGAATTTAATACAAATATGAGAACTAAAGCAACAACTGATTTTGAAAAAGATTTTTATAAATTATTAAATAATGCATTTTATGGTAAGACAGTAGAAAATATTAGAGGAAGAATGAATGTTGATTTAGTTAGTGATATTAAAACTTCTAAGAGAATTGCTTCAAGAACTAATTTTGCAGGAAGTGATATTATTGATAAAGAATTAATGTTAATGAAAAGTAGTATTACTTCAATATTTTTCAATAAACCAATTTATTTAGGAGTGGCAATTTTAGATTTGAGTAAATTAATTATGTATGATTTCTTTTATAATAATATTAAACCTAAATGGGGAATTGATAATATTGATGTAGTTGGATTTGATACAGATTCTTATTTCTTAAATATAAAAACTGAAGATGTTTATAAAGATATGCAAGAAATGTCAGATGTTTTAGATACATCAAATTATTCAAAATCACATGAATTATTTTCTGATGTAAATAAGAAAGTAATTGGAAAATTTAAAGATGAATTAGGAGGTAAAGTTATGTCAGAATTAGTTTTCTTAAAATCAAAATGTTATTCATATAAAATTGAAGGAAAAGAACAATATGATAATGCTTTAAAAACAAGAAAATGTAAAGGAATTAGTCAAGTAACAAATAAGAAAAATTTATGTTTCAACGATTTTTATAATTCTTTAATTAATCAAGAAGTAATTAACAGATCTCAATATCAAATTAATTCAAGACAACATAATATTTATTTTCAGAGAGTAACTAAAAGAGCATTAAATTGTTTTGATAGTAAAAGATTTATTTTATTAGATGGAATTACGACAGTTCCTTATTGTAATGATAATAATTTCTTAGAATATTTATTAAATAAAGTTGAAAATAAATTATGAAATAAAGTTGAAAATTAGTTTAGAAAATTAAAATTTAATGCATGAAAAATAAGCATGAAAAATAAGCATGAAAGTAAAATTGATATGTAAGCATGAAAATGAAAATAATAACAAAAATAATATTAAAAGAAATTTAGACAAATTGTCATTTCTTATTAATATTATTTTATTATTAATTTAATTTTCATGCTTACATATTAATTTTACTTTCATGCTTATTTTTCATGCTTAATTTGCATGCTTATTTTTAACACATTAAGAAAATTCTACACTATGTTTTTCATATTTTTCATCTTGAATTTTTCCATTATATTTCAATGAATAATCTGTTAGTTGAGTAATTTCTTGAGGAGATAATTTTGAATAAATTTTAGGTAAAGTTAGAGCAGTTTTATCTTCAAATACTACCATAATAAAATCACCAAATTTAGTTTTAATTTTCTTTGCGTCAACTATTTTATAAAATAATGATTTATCTAAATCATTTAATTTAATAAAATCAATTGATGAAGAAAAATGGAAAAATGCCTGATAGTGATAACGATAACCCAAATTGTAACAATGAAAATTTTCGTTTAACAAAACCGAAACCGAAAAAAATAATGATTTTGATGATTTTTTATTTAAATCGTAATAAATTGAAAGGTACAGATAACATTTACGAATTCACGCACCTATTGCCAGACACTTTAAGATCGATAGTATCTGAAACCGAAGACGACGAAACATACGACGAGCTAAAAAAGAAAGTAAAAGAACGAGTATTAGGTCACACCACCGATACCACATTTAGGGATTAATTTAATCACCGAAAACAAGAAATGACCGAAACTATATTAGAATATGCACAGAAAATGAAAACATTAGATCGGAAAGCGTACCCAGGAATTGACCAAGACCAAAGAAATATATATATTAAAGATCAGCAGCAGCATTGGGCTAAGACTATTAGAGTACTCAGTTATAAATAGTAAACTGAAAAATACAATAAAGGCGGCAAATAACTGGTAGACTGTCGATTCAAGAAAATTGAGTCCATTCTATTATTTTCGTGATGAACTTTCAATTAAGTTCTATTCTGATACTGAGCCTTTACTAAATAGAGTGATTATGAAGGGTGACCGCGTCTTACTACCGTCTTCCCTTATTCCATCTTACCTTGAGCAAGTCCATGACGGTCATTTAGGATCATCAAAAATAAAATCGCTCATTAAATCTTGCGTTTTCGAAAGACATCGAATTGTTTGTAAGGCGATGTGAATCATCAGCGAGTCTTCGACAAACCTCCGATTTCTGCAATAGCTAATAAATCTACAAAGCCGTATCAGGTTGTAGCTATCGACCTAACGGGTCCTAGTGACTCGACACGTGGTCAAGTTCTTTTGACAATAATTGACCACTACAGTCGTTATCCTGAAGTGTATATACTTCGCCGAGGCAGCTCATTTGAGATAATGGAAGCTCTTTGCTCTTCTTTTTCTAAATTTGGTCTTCCAGAAACTATTCTGAGTGATAATGGTACCCCCTTTATATCCAAAGAATTTGAAACTTTTCTTTCTATATTGGGTATATCACACACGTACAGTGCCAACTACCACCCCCAAGCTAATGGGTGTATCGAGCGTTTTCATTCATCTTTGAAACATCGTTTGAATCGCATATTTTTCGATCAAAATGTTTCTCTCCAATCTGCAATAGATAAAGTACTATTTGATATTAGATCTACTCCTAATTCTATGACAGGAGAAACTCCGTTTAGATACAGACTAAATTTATTATTATCAATTATCAAATTTGGTTAGGTTTATTATGATTGTCAGTTGTATCTGTTATAGTTACGAGCATCACAAATTAAATGTCTTCTCATAATATGTATGCCTATTAATTGTATGATTATATTCTTGAACTGTTTATAGAAAAAGGAAATTTGTAAACTAGAGAAGGCAGTCAATGAGAATACTATCGAACTGAAAAATGAAGAATCGGACAATAAGGTAGAGGCAGCTTTCTAGTCTTTGTAGATATTTATAAAAATTATTCATAGACATTGTATTTGAGTGACGTGTTCATAATATAGACATCTGTCTGTCTGATGCTATCTATGGTTTTTAATTACCGAGTTATATAAATATTACTACATACGAAGCGTGCTAGATTTTGTGAGATTTTGAGTAATTTTATAAATTGTATCCACATACACCAGAGATTTTGTTATCTATAGTAATAGTAAGGTTAAATGCTGGTGTAAATCTGGTGTAAATACTAAAAACTATGTAGAGGAAAGATGAAATAGTGGGTTTTTAATTGATTTGAATGATTTCCTTGAGCTGTTTGTTCAGTTGAACATAAATATAATAAAATATGTAAAATACATATCTCCAATATGTAAATTACATCAGTACTGTACCTCCTGTCTCTTACTATTGAGATGTCCATGGCTCATATATATATATTCATAGATATCTCTAGAAAATCTGAGCTGAACAAAAACATCCAAAATATATACGTACATATGTATGTCTCATTAAAAATAAAATAAAGTAAATATTCGTGCACAAATTATACTACTAATAAAATAAGTAGTACAATTAGGTTTTAGGAAAATGCAATACAGTACTGTTTCCGGCTGGTTAGCCTTCATTAGTTACACTTACCCCCCACCTAACTGATCAATACTTTCATTCATTCAGAGTTGATGTCAAAGTAGCGGTTAACGCATTGGTTAAAAACTTAATGATCATTTTTGTCTAACATCATCTCGAATTTCAACAAGGCAGCTAGTTACGGACTGCGGTTATCTCTAATTTCAACCGGTTGATAACCGACCAATAATTGTATCATTGGAAATAACACAACCGCTACTTTGCTATGAATGACCTATTGTCTGTCTAATATTGGGTATCAAAATGTTTCTGGAAAAGAGAACAAAATCGATTTTGAGATGTCTCTCATATAGTAATTTCAAATTTGATGTTGATATGTATGCTGGGAAGTAATTAACTGAAACTATATCAAATTCATTGAAACTATGTCACTTTTTATGACTCTGTAGAAAAAAAATAAACTCATCAAATTAAAAAAATCCTTCTTGACATTTTAAAATGTGTACAAAATTTCGAATGGATCGGAATTACATATATTACCAAAACGAGAGACATGTCTTTGTTTTGTTGATCCAATTTTAAAATCATTTTTGTCAAAATGGAGACAGTTATGTACACAAAATGCTTTTTTATTTAAGATTACATCTTTTACAACTAACTATATTATTTGTTTTTAGTTTTAATACATGTTGATTAAAATTGGTATTATTTAATTTCATAGTCATATTACCATATTTTGAACGCATCACAATTAGACATATATATGTGTTTGGACAATATCTCGAAAAGGAAACATTTTAGGCTGGTTGAAAATATTCAAAACACATTTTTATTCAAGATTACAATCATATGATTTTGAATAATAATGTTTGAACTTAGACTAACTTTCGTAGGTTAACCCTATAGATATCGGGCTAAATAGCGCAGCCATATCCCGGGGGGTGGGGGGGCGATTCGGCCCCCCTTCTAAAAATTGCTTTACAATGGGGCTAGGCATGAAAT
>JAYRCC010044437.1:0-16638 GCA_036026455.1 Americanaplana fernaldi | reverse complement strand
AAACTACTTTTATAAGACGCACTTTCCGAAATTATTATTTCAAAAATAGTTTTTATTATGCATTTAAATGTAATTAAAAATCACTATTTATTATATTATTGAAATATTATTGAAATAATACCACATAATTTTTTTTTGGGGGGGGGGCAGGGGCGCAGTGAAAAAATAGGGGGGGAGGGGTGGCGTGTCCCTTGCCCACCCCCCTGAATCCGCCACTGAATTTAAATAGGTACTCACAATTGAGGAAATATATCCAGGTTTCGAATGTAACATTTGTATATTATAATAATTAAACTAATACACTGCTTGTAACAAAGATCACTGAAATGTTTAGGATAAACCCATAGGTAGAGGTATTTACTCTTTTATGATGGAAAAAAGTAGACAATTTGTAATACGTTTAGAGCTTTCAATATAGTAATGGAACAAACCAATCTCATTGGCAATTTTTCTGTTTAAAATACGGCATAATACTTGATATACTACTTACATATAATTATAGTAGTATAAAAGTAATTACAAATTATGAGTAAAAATAAAAATATTAAAAATGAGTAGGTACCTATGATTTATATTTATATTTAACGCAATAAGGCTTGTTATCTTCACTTCCGGAGAGTAACTATAGTTATAAATGTCCGGCTAATAATGAAAATCTATAAAAGAAATAAATGATCATATTCCAATTCTGATAATATTTGACTGCTTTTAAATTATAAATAATCTCAAAATTCACTATATATTGTTATACCATAAGTAATAAGAAGTCAAAAAATCTACAAAAAATGCTATAATTTTTTTAATTTAAACTTTCAGAAAATATTTTGAATGTCATTTGGCAATTTTCAGTTAAATTGTAGTCGTTTTGGCTCCACAGATTTTTACTATCGCAGAAAACGTTTTTTTTATTAACTCTTCGCTGGCAAAAAATTCTTAAAAAGTATAAGTCATAACAAAAATTTCCATGCGGTTTTTATGAATTCAAAATAATCTAGATTAGTTACTCAGGTAGAGCCAATATCTCTTGAACGGTTGAGTACCTATACACCCTACAAATATATTATCAACTAATACCAACTTGGGATAGTTAATTTTATTGGTTAAAAAAATCATTTACATCATCCTAGTTGACTACAGACGAATATCTTCCACTTCAGGGGTTCCCCAGGAAAGCGGATATCCCAAAATTTCTTGAGTTTACAAAAATATTATCAACTAATAAAAATATGGGATAGTTGATTTCATTGATTCAAAAAAATATAATTTACATAATCCTATGGTTGGCTACAGACCAATATCGTCCAGTTCAGGGGATCCCCAGGAAAGCTGACATCCCATTATCCAACTAGAATAATTTTAATGTTTTTTCTGAAACAATCAAGTCAGCTGCCTCATATTTCTATTATTTGGTAATATATTTATATGGTCTAAACTCAACTGTTCAAGAGATATTGGGATATCAGTTTTCCTGGGAAACCCCTGAACTGGATGGTATGGTGTCTGATACAATAATAATTGGTTAAATATGTTCAAAACTTAACAATGATAGAAAAACAAGATAAGGAAATTAAAAGGTTGAAATCAATCGTTTATCAACAACAACAATCTTTACTAAATCTTGAAAGAAAAGAATTGGAAAACAATATAATAATATCAGGTTATCTGCCAGGTGTATTGCTACCATAAATGGCGCATATGTATTGGACAAGGGCTACATTTGGTGGACTTGCTTTTAAGCGTGGCGATATTGCTCTAGGTTTTATCGAATGCACCATAACAGTATGTTTAGATGGCAGTGGAAATAATTTAGGTTATTAGATTATAAAACCTTGGAAAGAGAGAATAGTCCGATTTTGAAATAATCAAACCATTAGAGTATAATTTGTGAGAGAGAATAGGCAGATTTTGAACTGGGTTTAATTATTATTTATAAGCCAGGTAGTAGAGATCAATTTCACCATGTCGAGCGCATGCACAGACATTTTAATATAATACAATTGCGACCTTTGAATTCCAAATTTGTATTTATTAAATTAATAGAAATTCAATTTCAAACTAGAACTATCAATTTTAATAGAGCAGAGAGTTTTACACACCAGCCAGGGCAGAGAAATAAACAGTATTATTATACATAGAGAAAATATAATATAAATTATTATGTTCACACGGTTCGACAATCAACTCTCTCTTTCTCTCAAACCACAGTATATATCTATTAATTTACTTGAATGAATGAATGAATGATAAAAAAATATACTTCATGTATCAGTATGTATACCAGCGGGTCAGATTTAAACAAAATTATATCTTTGAAATATGTAGTAATACAATATTAGTATACGTGTAAAAAGGGCAGCAATGTTGTATTTCTGAGGGCACAATAGTGCCCGAGTAAAACGACATTGCGGCCCGCTTTCAGGTATACTAATATTATTATTACCCATCTATGTCTATTTTGCATAGTAATGAGTGCCTGGACAGAGTCGTCTTCCGAAAATTATTAAATTCTATGATAATTATTCATAACAGATAGGTCATAATATTCAAATGTTACATATTATTAAAATTAAATAAAAAATTAACTTTGTTAATGATCTAATAAAACAACTAATATTAATATCTGATTGACAGATTATCATTATAATTTTTTATGAAAACATGTATTATGTAAGAGAGCGAGCGTGTAATAATATGCTTTACTTCGTCTGATCTTAAATTATAGTGAAGTGATTTTCCTTCTTCTAAAATTTAGACTAATAAGTCGAGATGATAAAACTTTTTCTTAATAGAAATTCTAATATAATATAGTTATATTTGTCCATTTTGTTTTTCTAATTCATTTTATTCCATTGTTTTAGTTAACGCCACTATCAATTTATGTATTATAACAATGGTATAATACGTGTAGGCTCAGTTACATATCGATATCACGTTCGAGCGAGCATAGCAATTTTATTATTTCGATGTTGACTTTTCTATTTACTAAATTAAGTTAATAGAAATTTCAATTTGGGTTTGATAAAAATATTAACAGAGAATTATTATTTATTTATTGAAAGAACAATCATAGAAACAATTTTAATGTCGTACCAATGTGTGAATGATGAGATTATTTAATTAAAATGACAATATAATGAATATAATACTATGTATAACATTTTCTATGATTATTGATCGTATATGTAATTGAAAAAACACCAAAACAAAATAACAAAAAACAATCAACAATATTTTATTATAAACATAATCGTATCAATAAAAAGTAATATTATATACAAAATAACATGCACATTGTGTATATTAAATATTATTCAAGATAAAAAAAGGTTAGAGATAAAATAATTTATTTTTTATATAAAGGTGTAAAATTATAAACAAACAAAAATGAAAATTCAATCAAAATTATAACAATAAAAAGTACAAGATCTAAACTATAAAATAATCAGTCGTTGACAAACACACAGAGTAAATAAGTTAGACTCTCATGACTAACACGTACAACTACTACTACTACTACTACTACAACTACTACCACGCACTACTACGACCACAATTACTTGCAACATAGTGAATATTACAGAGTAAATTTAATTCAATTATGTAATGCTTATCCGTTTAGGAGTATAGGCATAAACTTTGTAATAAATAATATACTCTGAACTTAATTGAACAGAGTGTGTTGATAAAGATCGATAAAAATATCTTATTAAATGGTTACGCGACCGACAGTCTATAAATATACCAACTCTATTATTATATAATAAGTAGAATCCAACTATCTATAATAGAAATTAAATTAGAAAGTAAACATTGTGCCTATGTATTATTCAAACTACTGCTACTACCACTAGCAAGTAATGAAACACGGCGCAGATTCAAACTCTCATTCTATATCGACTACATTTTATAATATTGTAAACGCGCTATATGCAAAAACATTTGGAAAAAAATCTAATGAAAAATGATATCATTAGAGCGTAACATAGTATCAATTATTTACATCAAAACTGTATTTCAAACTGTAATGAGTGAACTTTGTATTAATAAATAAGTGAACATTTTATAGTATACAATTTTTTTATTTGTATGAATGATATGCTTTAATTATTTTCAGTTAATATTTTTTGTAAATGCATTTTAATAGAAATAGAGTAGTATACATAACTGCATAACTATACAACTGCATATTATGTCAAGAGAGTTGAATCTCTGTGTATTTCAATACTCTATCTAACACTACCACGTACTAGCGTATATAAATGTTTCAGAGTAAGTTTATTATAATGATTATAATATAATAGAATGTAAAACACACGATCGAGTAACGTATAATAATAGAATGGAATAAAAAGTATAGTCTATAAATGTTGGGATGATGATTATGGTGAAGAAGGAACAGCAGACGAATTGGTAAATAAGGCATTTCTTAAAATTAATCCAGTTTTCGCTTTGTCCTCCTGTGAGGTATACGCTCTATAATATGTGTCTTGCACTTTATCGGAGTGTTGTAAAAAATCGATACTTTTTTGTTTCATTTCCGGACGGTCTGCCAAGGTGGTTACTGCAGTTTTTCTAATACTACCGGGTAATATTTTCCGATTAATAACACGTTTGGTGACGGATGAAATTATTTTAGAAATCGCTACAGTACTACTAAATACTTGGCCATCATCACGATGAAAAATTCGACCGGTTGTATTTTTTGAAAAATGAATGGCAAAAGTTTTTAGACATGAAAAAAGAGCGGGAGAAAATACTAACTCCATTTCTCCAAAATTTGTTTTTGATTTATGGTCTTTATTATTTAATTTAATTACAAAACTAGACTTTTTATACTCTTTAGCGGAGTTTATGTGATCCAAAGTTAGTTGATGATATGGTGTAGAGCGTAGAGGACATTCCAACATACAAGCGGTGAGTAATATATTTCTAATTTTGGTATGTTTAGATGGGTTGACCTTTGTTTGTTTTAATTTAATTTGATTCAAATATTTAAAAATGTCAACTACTTCGGGATTCTTCTCCCATCTATCGTGTTCGGCCGGAGTTACTATTTCAGATCGGATATTTTCTTTGGATAAATTCACGTAGGCTTTCACTTCTTTTACAGTGCCTGATTTTATATTACCGTACCTATCGTAGGCTTTTTTTACTTCCTCTAGACTAAGTCCCGCAAATAAAATTGACGGCGAATACCGATTATTATCGGGGAATTCGAAAGAGCGAATAATGAAACGAACTATATGCCGTATATGACTAACTTTGGTTGAACGAGACGCCGGTTTATATTTATCAGAAAGTTCGATTGATTTGATTTCATCTATTTGTGTAATAAAATTGCTAAAATTTACCGGTGTATTATTTGATTTCTCCAATCGGTCCAAAATATTATCTATGACGGCTACAAATCGTTCAAATTTATTTAACTCATTTGGATTCGACCTATCCCTATTGGTACCTTCGATGTCGAACTCAAATTTTTCTAGCGATTGTTTTTGAAATTTCAGTATATCTGTGTTGGAAAGAGGAGGTGAATGTAGAGAAGGAGGAGGAGTAGATGATGTTACTATAGAAGTAGATGATGTAGGATGAGTATGGATAGATAATGGTGTATTGGATACAAGTACAGCTGCTGTGCTAGTGGTAGTAGCAGGATCCCTACAGTTACAGTTACAATCCGTTTGTGTGCTGATGGTTGTGAGTATACTTTTACAACTAATAATATGTTTTTTAAGATTTATAAAAGTTAAATTACATTTTGGACATGAATGCCTTGTGCGAATTCGCTTGGGTTTGACCAGACACTTCTCCTTCCAAATACGTCGCTTTTTGTCTGGTGACATTGTGGGATGTTGAGACATTAGATGCTGTAATACTCTAAAGTCTTTTCCTTGGTAGGGACACAGAGGACATGTTTTTGATTTTCTTTTATTCTTTATCTGTATATAATATTATAGATTACAAAATTTAGCACACGTAAGAATTGCTATTTTTTTACATATTTAAAAAATACGATACCATATACGGAGACATTTTTGTAATATAATAACAATAATAAAATCTATCAATAACAAACATGATCGAGATTGTATTCACAAACTAAACTGACGTCAGCACATGTACATATTATTCATGTACAGCAAATTCAGACGTTGTTTGTTAACAAATGAATATGCACCTTTTTGATAAAGGACCACTGCATTTTTACAAGTAATAATAAGTTATAAATGAAATATTATAATATAATTTAGAACTTCAGCATTAGCAAGACATTAGGGTGTTTCAAAAATAATTATGTAATATTAATTTATGAACACCATATTATTTCAATCACGAACAGATCGAGATGAAAATGATAATTAATTCAAAAACTGAAATAGTGTTATTGTTACAACAGTAAATTCAGGAATCGTTTGCTTAAAAATGCACCTTTTAATATAATGAAGGACCACTGCATTTATTATACACTTAATATTAATAAGTATGAACAGGTCGAGATGAAATGATAATTCAAAAACAAAAATGCCTTGATAGAATATGTATGTACATATCATTCAATCGTCGCAAATGCAGGATGTTTGATACAAAATATAAAATTGCACCTTTAAAAGAAAAGGACCATTGCATTTATGTAAGCTATATAAGCTGTGATATATCATGAATAAAGTATTATAATTCAAATTGTAGGCATTAACTCTAGTTAGGATGCCATTTTTTATTTAATTCAATAGCAATAATAATATATGCATCATAGAATAAGCAAGATTCAACTCTCGTTTACATTATATTTATGAAAATTAATTAAAAGGTAACCAATGAGTACTATAAATACATTATAATTCAATTTAAAAAATGGTATAGGATAAAATGTATTTCAGAATACAATATATAAGTTATTTTTTTTTATTTGACATGAAAACGTATCCATATATTATATACATACTACTTTTTTATGTGTATGTTATACATATTTTCTGTAAATATCAAACTGTATATAAGAGATTTGAGAGTTAAATCTCTGTTTCTTTACTCTATGATATGTATACCGATAACAACAAGAAACGAAAAGGCTTTGATAGACTCCAGTAATTTATCATTTAAATATAAATTGTATTACAAAATTGAATGCAAAATATAAATGCACCTTTAAAATAGAAAAGGACCATTGCATTTATAAATTAAAAATATAATAATTATAGGACATGTTATTTTTAAAATGAAATAAATATTCAGTTGAAAAAAATACTTACAGTTACGGTATCCATCTTAAAAGTGGTAGTAGAAGTAGTAGTAGTAGTAGTTGTAGTAGTGAGTTCAGACGGTAAAGTAGTGGAATTCAGAACTGTAGGACTTTGAGTTGGTAGTGTAGCTGGTGAAGGACTCTGAGAGAATTGGATAATAAAAGAAAAAGATAATACAAAACTATATTATAATTTATAAATTTCTTATATAACATAATAGGTAATTAATTATCAATTATGTGTCCCATATTATTATTATTATTATCACCTCACATAATAATTTGGTCGATGATATTTGAATGGATGTTAGAAATTCTAATTAATATTTTTCAGACCTATAGAATAACTTGATAATGATAATTGAATCATAGCACAGAACGGGACTCGTTTTGCTTTTTATTAAAGCTCATGCGCTTGTTTAACGCAAAATCTGTGTGGCTAGTGTCTCGAACAATCTTTGAACATAATAAATACACATGGTACACATTGGTGATAATATGATACCTACATAAATATTAAATTTTTATTCAATGTGCAATAAGTAGGCCAATAATTCAGGCAATGTAGATAGAGAATTAATACCTCTGCAGTCGTGGAGCAAAAAAGGCACTTGCTAATTTTATAAATGAAAATAATGATGACTAACATTTACACTACAACATCTGCTGGATTTGTTGTGGATTATTTGAGACAGGTTGTTATAATGTAAATTTAATTAATAATAATGAACATGTTTAATTTAGTTTAGTTTGATATCCACGCACGATTTCATGTTTTTAAATCGTCTTTAGTTTGATTAATAACATGGGTTGTTTATTATTGTCATTTAGGATATTCATATATATGTAATCCTATATCATAAATAAATACTTCATAAGTATAATGTAATAATTATTTAATGTATAACTTACCTCAATAAAATGTATTACTTCCATGTGTTTGTCAACGACCGACATCTAGGATAGATTAATAAATTAATAATTTAATTTGTTTGTGTAAGTGTATTTATTCATTTTGATATTCGAGAGTAACTTTCTCTTACTCGTATGCCCCCCCCCTAGCTAGTTATCAAGTTAAACAGAGATTACTTTCTCACGAACTTTTCTCTCTCTCTCTCCAATATAGTTTGACACTATAGGCTATTTTGTAATGTCAAATATATAGGTTAGAGAATGAGCGAGTGTTGAATCTCTGTCTACCTTATTTACTCTGTGGCTTGCACCATGAAAAGTCTAGTAATTAACTACTATAGAACTATATTTATTACTTATTAATTTTTTCTACTCAGCGGTAATATTATGCTTCTGTATATTGTATGTAATTGAAAAATACTACTGGGGGGATTAGTGCAATTATTATTAAATAAAAATATATTAGAAAAAATATTAGAAAAATAAATAAAGGTGTTAAAATATCATACAGACTACTTGAAATTTGCCATCAAAAGTATGTTGAAATCGGTTAAAGTAGTGCTGGTTCATAAAAAGTCTAAAGAAGAGAATGACACGATAAATTTATTATTTGGATATTTTTTTATTAAAATAAAATGTTGAAATAATAAATTTATCGTGTCATTCTCTTCTTTAGACTTTTTATGAACCAGCACTACTTTAACTGATTTTAACATACTTTTGATGGCAAATTTCAAGTAGTCTGTATGACTTTTTAGCACCTTAATTTAACAGGAACATTTTTATTTTTGAAATAGACCTGGAATTTTTAGAATTCATTATTTCAATGGCAAATAACAATTCAATATTGCCGCCACGATAATATAATATTTTATTTCAATTTCATTAAAACACATCAATTTTATTATTTAAACAATAATAGCACATCGTCAACTTGACAGGGTATGCAAAATTAAAAACTAGTAAGATATAATTTGAACATCTATTTTTTAAATTATGGTTTTTCATTTTGAAAATTTTAGTACACATCCTAGATAGGTTCATATATATTTAGTTTTGTTTGGTGGTTGTTATACATATATATATATTAAATGTTACTTTATTTTTAATAATACTAGTTTTATATAAAACACGAATTTTAAATACTACATAATTTACAAGTACAAGTAGGTAATGAATTCAAACATATTATGATCATTTTATTAGAAACATTATTATTAAAATCAAAAGACTAACTAAAAATTATAAATAACTTTATAGAACAAATAATAACATTTTTTTAGTTTTTTTTCTTTAATTTTAAGGAAAGTCTTGGTTTTGTAGGTGGTGGAGAAGGAGGAATCACCTTCCACCACCACCTACGGCCGGGTTCCGGGGATGTTACGGGTGTGTGGGCAGGGCTTAGAATTGGGGGAGTGGAGCGGGGGTTTGGGTTGAGGGTCTCCTGTTTCTGTTGTGTAAGGATTGGGGGTTGCGAAGATGAAGATGAAGACATCTGAACAGAATAAATGGTTAGATGGATATTAAGTTTCACAATAAATAAAACAACGATATAATATTTATATATAATATGTTTTAATGAACATGAAATATCTTATTTTAAGCATTTCCTTTTATTTGTAGGATAATTTATGTACGTAAAGTTTAATTATTACTGTATTAAATTACTCGGTGATAAACAAAAAAAATAGACAGACCACGTATAAGGTGTGTTGAACTTATTATATATCAATCGGGATTTTATAAAGTTATAATGTATAATAGTAGATATAACAAATTTATTTATCAAACATAAACAGAATTAATAAATATGAAATGTAATAGAAGACTACATTTTATTATCTATAACAATAAATAAGAAATGAATATTATTTTGAGTAAATTGTTTATTAAACAAATAATAATGTGAACATAATATATTGCAACATACAGATATAGAGAATTATGATAATAATATAATAATAATTTTAATCTATTAAAAAATTACGCTGATTTTTTCCATCGCGTTTAATCACCTAATATACTAGATGTAATTTCATATTATAGATATTATGTATTTCATATATAAATTGTGTAACTTCATTTTAATATAAATCGTTAAATAATTATTATATTTTTATACATACGAATTAGTATATATAATATACCTTGTAGGTAGGACGTATCCATGGGTTGATATACATATAATATTGATAAAGTAGTAGATAATAAATCATGTGAACATATGTAAATTGTGGTGGATTTATAAATAGTATGTAATGTAAATGTTATTAAAAGTATATATATATCATGTGTGTACCTATATGTGTGTTCGTACTACAAAATTAAAAGTATTATAATAGAAGTGATGTAGATAATATTATCTTGGGATAAATTACATATTATAATATGATTAGTTTACATGTAGGTATAAATGAATAAATTATAGACAGTAGTCCTACAACAACGCCATTATCCACGATTTAAAATAAAATAAATTATAAATTTTATTCAACTAATTTATAACATGTAGGTAGGTACATGTATGTAGTAGATATTTATTTATAGTATTTATCTATTGTCAGGTAAGTACAGGTAGATATTATATATTATTTACGTGTTATATTACATATAAAAGGTAATGGTAATAATATAATTGATCATAATTAACGATCAGTATCGCTCTATTTATTATAGTGGGAATGAAGGAAGGAACTATTGGCTACGTTGCGTACCAGGTGGTGTTTGGTTGAAGTCATCGCCGGAGCAGCCTTCGCACTGGAAAATGGGATGTGACAGATAGGTCACATCATCCAGGCGACGCAGAAGTTCGGCATCGTTTTCATCTGGAGGAGAGACGGAGGCAAAGATGACACTGGATTGCCATTTGACGCGACGAACGGCTTTGTACTTCTTGTTGACGCAAAACATCTGACGATCCAGAAGACGCAGCACTAGATCACGGGGAAAGTTGGAAGGGTTGAATTCATCGAAAAATATCAGATTGAAAAAGTCAGAAGAAAAACCGTCAAAAGAAAAATCATTCGCGGCAGAAAGGGGAATGAAAACTTTGGACTCGTCAAAGTGGGAGTTGACAAAAAAGGTTTTTCCATTACCTGAAGCACCGTATAGATAGATTCGGGATGACGGATTTGTGCGTATGAGGAGACACAAATGTCGCATGACACCACATTCCGGAATAGCTGAAGAAGACTGGGATGAAGAGATAGGGATGGGAATACAGCTACGACAACCTGCAACAGCAACAGAGATACGCTTTTGGCGCTCAATTTGGATAGTAGCAAATGCAGCCAAAAGAGACACACGAAGAGAGGGTCGGGCTAAAAGAAAAGGATCATTGTCGGAAGGAGCAGATGTTGTGGGAGGATAAGTGAATGCCCATCTCTGGCTAAGACAAGGAAGGGAAAGATAAGCATCGGGGATTTTGATGAGAGCCGGAGAGGAATCTTTCAGAGTCAGATTTTTGATGATGTTCGGAGCGGAGGAATTGTGAACTAGTTCACGTACATTAAGCATCTTGCCGGTGGGGATTGTGCGAGCGGTAGTAGACGTGGTAGCAGTTGATGTAGAAGCACGATTGGAAGAAAAGGCAGAGGGAAAAAGCTTTCGTCTTGGAGCAGCAGTCGAGACACTCGGAGCGGCGTCGGCGTTGGTGGGAAGAGGAGCTAAAGGGGGAGGAGAATACGTGGATAATGGTGCCGCTAGAGGTGCTACTACATAATTAGAAAAAAGACTAATCATTTTGTCACTATTGTATAGAATTGATGTTTTAATGTAAACTGTGAGATCGAAAAATTGATCCTGCTCGGAATGATTTACAAGTGGTGGAGCAAAGGGATCGTCGCAATTTATTTCTGCTGGAGAGGACTCCCTAATGATACAAAGATGTTCAATCCTCTCCAGGCCTATTTTACTAACGATGAGGTCTTTCAATTCAACCTTGCTTACACTTACATTGGCTTTATTTAATTTGGACAATTTAATGAGAAAATGGGATTTGTTTTTGCCGAATTTGTTATATGCAGATGCTGATGTTGATGCTATAGGAGCAATATATTCTGGCTTTATGTTAAAAGAAGTTTTTTTTATTTTAGCTTGAAATTGTTGAACTTTACTTTGAGATGAGGCGGCATATATTTTACAGTCATTTAATAATGTACGTTGTTTTTTTGCCACTGGAGATGAGTCTGGGGTAGATAGCACTAAAAGTTGCCCTGGAGTTGGTAATTGTGAATATGGGATCGGCTGCTGACTGCTCTGCTGCTGACTATTTAAGGTTGCGTCATCTAATTGTGAAACGCTATAAATAAATATAATATAGAAATAGTGTTACTTAGTACATATTATATTTATTTATTTGGAATTGGAATTGAAATTGTATAATAATTTATATAATATATAGGTATCAACGTTTATTTTAATTATGAAAAATATGTGATTAATATATAAAATATATAAAAGAATCAATAAATGTTTTATATTACTCACCAAATTTTAAAATAATAAAACATGTTTTTCAATATCTGATATTCACCAATTAAATTGATAAATGATAAAAGTGAATATATATATCAATGATAACATACCTCTCATCTAGGTCTAACAAGTCAATCTGAGCAGCTGGGCGATTTTGTTCCATGATGATGAATTAGGTAGCTATTAAGAATTGACATTTGAAATCGATTAAATATTTTAATTATATTTGTCAGAAATAGATGATTTTAAATTAGCCATGCTCGCTCGCTCGTTCGATCATCACCTTGCTATATAGGACGTTCGCAGCTACTCGAAGTGATGATATGTTCGATACATTTTGATCTATTTTCATTCATATTTGAAAGCGGAAAAATAAAGATACTATTATTATATTAGTAAAACCTATTATTTATATGTGTGTACGAGTATTATACATGTATTAATTAAAAGTTCTAATTATAAATCATTTTCTGAAAATTGTTATTTTTTCATTCATTTCATAACAATTCAGGACTTGCCCGCACTAATTAAATATATTATAATACATATTATGTACATATACATGTATTGATATATATATGATTACATCTGCACATAAATTCTATGTAAATAGTAACTTCTCTCTTTCCAAATAATGTAAACTTTGCTAATTAGATATCTATTTCTCATACCCTGGCTGAAACAATGGAAGTATTAATTAAATAACACAGATATCTCTGACAATGAGGTGCCCCGTTCTACCGGCCATCCTGTAGAACTTATTTCATTCACACACAATATTTATGTCTTTGGCGCTATGATGGTGCAAATTGGTTGATTATGGTTTATTTGCCATTTAACATGCTTTCAACGTGTTATTGGCAAGACTGGGATAACCTAGGTTTAATTTCATGTTGTAGCAGATCCACCGGTAGATAACATAAGGTTATGAAAACTATTTATGATGGAGGATAAATGACTAACACTGGTACGGGACTTTGGACCCTCTGTGGTTCATAAATATTCCCACTTATTTTCATAATCATAAACACGAATTAAAACTCAAATACAAATTATTGGCTTTCATTAGAAGAGTTTATTGATGCTGTGACTAAAATATGGTAAGTTTTTAAATATATAGATAATCAAGCAAACAATCTATCATTAATTATGAAAATATATTTTTTACAGGAAACTTCAGTGTTCTTAAGACCAGCATCTTAAAAAGATTATGATGGGACTGCGTGCATTTATGTAACACTGTATACGGGAAAATGTTAACAGGTTAATTTTACGATCATTTTCACAAAACTTTTCAGTTATTATAGTTATTATAGCTATAGTTCCAAGCATTATGGGAATTTCAAATATAAAATAAAGTGCTACAACATTTTTTACTTCTGTTGAAACTCTTTTTCAGGAACTGATGATGATCGTGCCAAAATCCGGATGGCAGCGGAAGAAATGGATGATTCTTTTGTCGTCTCAATAAGAAACATGTGCAGCAACACATTCAAGTATCATCAGAAGCCAAAAGCTCGTTATTCCACTTAGAGTCCAAAGTCGAAGAGATCACAAATAACTAATAGCTAAACTTGCTAAACGTCAATCTACTGACATATATTACAAACATTATGTGGAGTTTTTATTGATCATGTCAAGCATTGAAATCCGATTTTTAGAAAATTAAAGAACTTAACTCACGTAGAATACATTTGACCTGTCTGTACATTTTATTAACATTTATTTACATTCATGTTCCAAATTAAATATTATAAATTCGTTTGTTTTTAAATGTCCTACGCCTATAAATACTTATTTATATTTATCTGTCGATCGGGGATCTGTCGATTGCAAATCTGTCGAAATTATTATTATGAAAAATATAATCTATAGGTCATACCTAAAATGTATGATATAAGAAATATCGTAAGATTTATTTTTTATCTAAAATTATTTATGAACATTCTGATTTCTAGCACTGTATATTATTACATAATATAAAACTATAAATATCTATGTGATTTTACTAAGATTTTTATTATTAACTATTTGTTGTTGACGTTTTGGTTGGTCAATATGACGGTTTGTGATATAACATGAGACAACATTCACACCCAAATCAGAAAGTTATTTTGACGGATCTAGTTCACATTTATCAGTTGGTATGCAATCAGACAGAATAAAAAGTATAATTTTTGTGATCTTTGTATTGTGGATTATCAAATAATGATATTGCTTCTTTCAATGCTGTGACCATAGGAGTGCCTCTACATATATAGGGTTTCAATTAATTTAAAATTCGATAAATTTTTTTTTGTTATTTTTGTATTTTGACTGTTATTTAAGCCCATATTTTTTAGTCTATTTGAAGCCTTTTGAACAGTCATTATAGAAGCCGAGTTTGACAAACATGTTTTTGTGAGATTCTTTCCTTTGAATATGACTTCTTTGATTTCTTTACTTTTGGCTTTGTTAGGTGTAAATCTACAACCAATTGAAGACTCTTGTACAATTTTACTTTTGCAAATACTAGGCAGATATTGACAAACGAATTGATGTGCAAAGGATGATGATTTCAATAATAGCAAAAATTCCGATGCATCCTCATATGACACAGTTCTCCAAAAAATATTTTTGTTGGCCCAATTTTGAACATTATAAGCACCATTTTCTATTAAAATATTTAATATGCTATCCAGTATTTCATCACGGGACGGAACATGCATCGGTATTTTCCAATTTTCTATGATTTTTCCACGAGAAATTACATCACTAATTTGAAATGACATCATTTTTTGAAAAAAATTGTTCGTCAAATAAGTATGCTGCAGATGGAAAACCTAATTCTTCTTTGCTGCAAATATAAAGCAGTTTCAGAGAAACAATTATAAAAGCAAACTTACTATATAGTTCTTGTAATAAAAATTTCAGACATTTTGAGGCATCTTCATATGACCAACAGCGTCTTAGGACATCTGTTTTAGCCCACAATCTTACGTTAGAAACACCCTTTTCTTCTAAAATAGTAATGATTTTGTTGAGAATAATTTCATATGATTCGTCAAGTTTCTTGCCAATATCTATGGCATTATTTACTTGCATTTGTTCAGCATGACTTTCAATCAATGATGAAATGAGACGGCCAATTGCTTTTCTTTGTTTCAAAAAAGTTAAATGTTTTGAAACAAAATTATGTAAATCGGATGATCCCTATGATTCCAATGTTTTCAATAAATTAAATAATTCCAATGCAACGTCATATGACACTTTGATGTAGAAAGTAGTACAATTAGTATCATCCTCAAAAAAATTGAATTTTTCCAAAATATAATAGATTTCCTTCGTTATTTTACAATGGGAACGTTCTTCGGGAACTTGGCACATTATTGTATTTTCAAAATAAATAATATTCTTTGAATTCAATAAAAAAATGAACATTTTTATATTTTCCTGATCATAATCAAAATAAACAGAATCAGAATCATAATCATGATAAAAATGTTTACAAATTGCAAACAAGTAGTAAGTAAGAAACTAGTTGAACAGAAAAATCATCATATTCTTTTTGTTCTAGAAATTCTTCAAAAATCAAGGCATCTTCATATGGCAAATAATGCATTAGGACATTAATGTCAGCCCAGATTCTTACGTTAGAAACACCTTTGTTTTCTAAAATAGTAAAATTTTTGTTCAAAATGAGATTGTATATTTTAGAAAAATGCCTTTTTCCTGTAGAAAATGAATGTTTTATTTCCTTTAATTTAAAATGTGCAGATATTGTTCTAGAAACGCAGCCAAAAGTATCACAAGATTTTTGTTGCTGCGTTTGACATTGGTAATTTTTACTTTTGCAAATATTGGGTAGACATTGAGAAACAAATTGATTTGCAAAGTCAGATTCGTCATTTGACAATAAATTCAATAAATCCAATGCATCTTCCTTTGACACATTATGCCGGAGAAGATCCATTTCGGCCCAGATTCGAACAGAATAAGCATCATTTTCTTCCAATATAGTCAATATATCT
>JAYRCC010043328.1:0-11746 GCA_036026455.1 Americanaplana fernaldi | reverse complement strand
GGTATATCTCTATGATGATTTGAAATTTACGATAAATTTGATAAATTATTATTATTACAAGTCTGGGTGTGATGTAACGATCATAATTATGGTATCCAATTACATGCATAATAATATTTGTGTATTCGTAGTAGGTATACCACAGATATAGACTGTTCGAAAAAAATACGTTTTGTAAACATTTAGGTACTTGCTCATTGAAATTAGTGTTTAAATTAATCATAATATTGTTTATTTCAATGATTTTAAAAAGGTGCGTGCTTAATGAATAATGAACGCTGAAAGTTCGGAATTACAGTAGGTATTGTTATGTATTGCTATACATATTATAGTTGATAATTAAAAGATCTTCTCAAATACATAAAAAAATTAAATTATTATCAATACGATTCAAATAAATCATCAAATATTATCTTCAAATCATCACATATTGTCATATAATATATGTTATAGTTGAGCGAATGTTCATATAGTCGAAAGAAATCAATGACTGTCTCGTGATGGACTAAATAATGCTTCTAAAACTTGGACTAAGATAATAAGTCGCTGTTTTTATAAATGCACAATTTTAAAGTATAGTAAAAATAAAATTAAAATAAAAACTTTACTATGTTTGAACATTATTATTACTTTGTTATTGTCATTCATAAAACTCCAGACACAAAAGATCAAAACTGATTAATTAAGCGCAATATTAACGTATTATTACTATATTATTTATTTTAGCAATCGCACTATTTGTTCAATATAGGAAATGACTATTGGCGATGTGAATCATACATACCTACAATTCGTTTACAAAAAAAACTTACAAAAACGTGATTTGTTTGGCATTCACGCAGTCGCATACCTAAGATGTGCGGTCATCTTACTGTTTTGCTTGACACTCCATATTTCCAATTAATTGAACATCTTGGATAAATTTGAATAATCTTTCTAGTTAATTTCTAAGATTTCAAAGTATGCATCGGAAATCTTTGAAAATTTTGAAATTAATGTTTTTTATTAAAAAAAATATTTCAATTAAATTTTGACTTTCATAAATCAGAAAGAAAATTGTAAATTATTTACAAAATATATGTTTAATTTGGAATAACGTTGAAAATTAGACTGTAAGTTGAAAAGATTTTAAATTAACTTTGACTTTAAGAAATTGGATAATTAGATAAATTAGATAAATTAAATATCTTTCAAATTAAATTCCAATTTAATTGCATAGAAATACAATTAGTTCCAAACTAAATTGGAAAGAATGGTTTATAATTCACTGGGATTGGCTGCATAAGTATTCAACTGACCAAATGATACTAACTTCAATCATAACATCGTATAATAAGGCATACATATTAAACAATGAGTTCATGAAATGCCCTAATTTCAGCTGGTCACAGCGGCGGCCGTGGTATAATGGTCAGAGCGGCTGACTCTCGATCGAAAGGTCGTGGGTTCGAATCCTGGTCTGGTCATGAAAAACATCATTGGCGAAGTGGGCGTACTTCAAAACTGCTTGTCCCCCGTGATCTGGGCCACAAGATTAGGTGCCAGCTTTGATCAGCGAAAGCTGCTTCAAACCAACTATTATTATAATTATTATTATTATTATAGTTACCAACAAGTTTTTACGAATGATTTAATATAATTAAGTACTTATAATAGGATCACGTCTTGACACTTACAAGCTACCCAATTTGTTGACCACACAATTATAACACCTGGCTACGGGCTACCACGTAGGTACAGTATAACCTTACTACATGTATTTTTAAGAGCACCCTAAATAATATAATTAGATAAAATAGTGTGAAAGACACTCAATATAGGTACACTAACTAATCGTAACTATTGTAGGCTTTAGTTATAATATACGGATAGCAAGGATGTAACGTAATAAAAATCATAATATGTAATATGTAATTTTGTGTAATATTAATATAATATAGAATAATGGAATCTTATTGGTTGCGTATAACATGATGATAACTAATAAGATCACATGCGCTCTTTTCAGTAAATATTTCCCCCGGCATATGATTGTATGTGTATGTACGTAATGTGCAATGTGTTCAATGATATGACCTATGTGTATGATATGTATTTACGTTGATAAAATGGCGACAATAATTAAGCGGCGCTCTCAATAAAAACATAGATTCATACACCGGGGACACATTTACTGCTTGCACATTTCTGGAATCGGACGGTTGCCTTGGCTACTTACCTACTCTCTCCACAAACAATAATATTTCATTGTCAGCAGTTATTATTCGAAGTAAGTCTATCTACTAATAAATTATTATCTACTTTTTTTATTAATAACTATTATCAAATTGTAAATATGATTATATATATTATTTAAAATATAATTATATGATCATTATAAAAAAAATCGTTTGTATAGCCTATTTTCCCAATATTTTTGAGATTGGACAACACTGCTTGCCTTTTGACAAGGACTTTATATATAATATATAATATGAGTGACGAAGTGAAATTCGAACTCAGGCCATTGTGACCTTGGAGTCTCCCGTTCACAACACTTAATATATTATATTTACCAATATTTTTATAACTTGGTAATTATAGTTGCATACATTTTTTATTTATAATAGAAATACTAACATATATTCATATTTATGATACACTAATATAACAACTTGTGCAACTAATTTTGGCATTTGACTTTGTTTTTCAAGTACGAGTGCATACCTATAACGTCATGCCAATATTAGATCCGGGAGCGTTAAGTGTTTTTAAAGTTGTATGCCCTTCTTTATTCCTTTACGGACGGTACCACGCCACTATATCACTGTATTTGGTCGAGGTCATTCGACTATGTGAATCCCAAGAATACGGGGTCAGCCGCTCGAGTTCTCGGGTTCTTTCCAATTGAGATTCCAAGAATCTTCAAATGTTCGAAGGATATGATTAATCCACCTCGCTCTGACGTTGTATTCCGCTCACTTACGCTTATTCATAGCCCCTCGGATTGGATATGCCTTATGGGTCCCCCGCATCAAACAAACAAACCAAACAATCTCATTTCTATATATACATATATGTACTCCAAGTTGGTTTCGGAGATCTTCATTCCATTCTCTGTCTAATAGGAACATCTGCATTTTCCAATATAGCCTTACCTATATATGTTGTCTTTGTAAAGAGTGTGATAATGGCACATTGGTAAGACGGTGGACTCTGGTCACAATGGCCCGAGTTAGACTCCCGCCTCGACCATATAAATTGATAGTGTCATGATGTCGGTAAGGAAGGGCATCCTCGACTTAAAATGCACTTTACTTTCCAACAAAGTCCCGCCGCAAGACAGGTAAAGTCTAACTCCAAAATAATGGGAAAATGACTAAAATGGATTTATTTTTATGTTGTCTTTGTAATTCTCTAAGTTTCTGGTGCATAAGAGCAGTACTGATATTATCATTACGACCTTGTAGAGTTATCTTATTGCAAATAATCAATCCCTTTACACTTTATTTATAGCCAGCCTCTCGTTTTCATTCAGGAAAGATCCCTGACATATTCCATGCCATCGCATGCATTGCGTTCATATTAAATTTTACTCCAGAAATCAATTTCTCAAACATGTTGAAACGACCTCACGTGGCCGACGATATCGATGCTCCTAGTATCTCTATGGCGCGCATGGACAACCCAGCTGCCATGTTGATGGACAGCAGAGTGGAAGTCGCTGGTTCAAGCTCCTCCCGCATGATAGAACACTGGATGGCTGCCTCCAATCACCATCAACATCATCAGCACCAGGCATCGACTGTGGCAGGCCTCCCACCACCGCAGCATGTCTATGGACTACCACCCAGTGAGTCCGCCGCCACCACCACAGCCCTGCTCATGATGATGATGCTCAACAATAGACACCGGGAAATGGACAGGGAGATGGCCGCCGCGGCTGAATTGGGGAGACAGTGTCATGTCGGTGGTGCTTGGGGGCTGGATACTGGGACCCTGGTTGACACCAGTGATGGTGAGTTAGTTATATTGTTATATAGTACATATAGTACATATATGTATATTATATTGATTAAATTGATAATTCAGTGAGAGTTACCACGTTCTCACAGGGGATGAAAAAAATTAATACTTCTATGACTGATCGCAATTTGAAGATTAAATAAATTCCTCTACTGACTTAGGAAACAAATTTTATAATATAATATTATGTACCTTAGTCAGAAGATCATTTGCCATACTTCATTTCAGATCATAGAATTTCTCTCTTTAAAATTCAATAGTTTCATTCCGTCTTTGCAATTAAGTTGAAGGTCTCTGGTTTAACTCCAGATGTAGTCCCATTTTCCAATTGATTTGAATTGATTCATCTTACAACAATTAAAATTATATATGTTGCTTATTATAGTTAATTTAATTTAACGAAATTATTTTAACTTTTCTTAAAATATGTTGATTTTTTGTATGCATCTTGTTTTAAATATAGAATAGAAGGAGTATGAGAGTTGCAACTCTATATACAGTCACTGGTGTAGGTGTATCATTTTTATTTTATATTGTTTGAGTTTGAGTTTGAGTCTAAGTATATGTATATGTAGGTACTTACATGTATTTCTTATCTGGTAATATCTAACTATGCTTGTATAAATTGGATACAAAAAAAACAGAAAGATTAATAATTCTAACACATTTTACGAGCAGAGATTGATCTTCGATGATTAATTAATTAATAAACACAATTATAACAAACATGTTCAGATAGAATTATACGAATAGAGTCAAACTGCTCACTATATATTATCGCTATACTTCTGTAACCCTGCAGTAGCTAAGTCAATCATTTAGATACATGTACATATATGTATAACTTGATTATAAAATATAATAATATTAGTATATTCATATGATATGATATTATATTTTATTGTAATAAAGCAACTAAAATCAAGTATCTAATAAATGATATTGACGGGTTTATGACTTCTCCATCTTATCTTAATTGAGATAAATGAGAAATAAAAGTAGCCATATAGAGATACAGGGTCTTATACTAAAAATTGCGTTTTTTAAATAATATGTCTAGAAACTTATACACAGAACTACTAAAAAACACGCAGTCATACTTATGAATACTTGTGAATACTTATGAACTTATGAATTTGTCGAATCCATGGGCGATTGAATGACGCGACTCTAACTTTCATAGAATATAAGATTAATACTGTTTATAGTTTAGGTATTGATTACCTGTGTGTCCAGGAAGAGTCAAATAGATAACGAGAAAATGTGAATATTTGTAAAATATGCAAATTTATAGCGCAAATATATTGTTTTACACTCATAAAATATTTATAATTTTATCATCTAGGACCATAGATAAATAGCACTTGTTATAAAAAATATAATTCAAAATGCATCGTTCTACGGCTCTTACAAAAAGCATTTATATACTTTTTAAAGACACATGGTTCCGTTGATCGTATCCCCAAATTTCAATATAGCTAAACATATTTTTACGAATCATATAATATGATCCAACACTTTATCATGGTTCACGATTTTTTATAGACTATGATTTAGAATGTGTCTCGTTAAAAAAACTATTTGTTTTAGCCAGACATACCCTATGGCCTATAATATTTAGTATTAATTTCCTATTTGATTTTTATAGGTACTATATAGGTACATAATATAACTATAATTATCATATCAAGTATATAGTATATCTACCGTGTATGTATTTAATATAATAAGCTCGATTATATTTATTAATTTTTGTCCAGAAAGGATACATGTAACACATTTTTATATTGTCTGAAAATAATGATTAACTTGATGGATATAATTTAATATTTGTATCAAAATTAATTAACGAGTTATTAAATATACTTCCGTATAACTATATAATATGTCAAACTATGTATTTTAGCCTGAGAATTTGTGGAAGGCAATGTCAACTGAAAATTTCAAACATTTAGAATATTTTATATTATTGTAATATTATTAAATTGTAATATACACTTCGGTAGGTATACACCAAGGAATCCTATATACAAGTATATAAAGGTTTCCTTTATATAGGCAGGATTCCTTGGTATAAACGCATATCTAACGTCCGATATAGGTAATGTGAAGATTGTATTCCAATCTGACATAGGCTGTGTAAATAAGATATATGGCCTTATTGAATCTGATTTAAATCAGATTCGGTTTTATTCTAGTCGGTTTAAATTGGAGTCAGTTTTATTGAAGTCGGTTTAAATTAGATTTGGTTTTATTCCATAGTCAATTTCAATACTTTCGGTTTAAATCATCAGCAATAAATGAAATTCATATTAAAAACAAAACATTTACAGATTGACGGACTTCAAAATAATAATATATTTTATCCATATATATAAACAATGCAAACATGCAAAACAACTAAAATATTATCAAAATCCGTCTCAATTAATACCCAATTCAAATACACAAAGAAGTGAAATACGCTAAATATGTGTTAAGTATATGCGCATGTATTGTATCAATATAATATTCATCAAAATGTTGATACATTGTAAAATTGCCATAATGATAGACTTAATTCTTAATATATGTATGCGCACCATACATACATACATTCATATTATACTATTATATTAAATGCATAAAACGGACGATTTAATAATGTGATGTAATGATGGTTGTATGTGGGTGTGTGATTGTCTGAATGTTTGTCACAGTTGTTCATTACAGAGATCTCGAATGTGAAGCTCCTATTTTGATCGATACTGTACATATCTATGGATATCGAATATACACCCATTTACAAAATTCACTCGACACCCTATTTTTATGAAAATATTTAATTTAATTTTTTTTAATAAAAAATAATGGTAAGTGATAACAACGTATACAATTCCCTGAATATTATATAGATACCGACGTACTGCAGTAAAATATATCAATCATATAACAATCACATCTACATTTCACACAACAACATAGGTAGACAGGACTGGACCGGTTTCGTTCTTATTAGAGCTCCTCAGCCGAACATACCTAGTTTCGAACCAGCAATCAATTCAACAAAGTATGGTTACAGTTAATTTTATCCAAAGATAATAATATGTATGTCGTGGATAGGTATTATGTGTATTATAATATCTGTAATACTTTAAAACTACATAATATATGGTTATAAAATACAAAATCATGTATTTATCTTTTTATCCACAAATAGGGTCGCCTGGTTGGTTAATATCATATAGTAGTATACCTACATAATACATAGATTAAACGTCTATAGATATCCGTGAATATCGAAAAGGAAGTTCCATTATAATCTTCAAACGTTTATCCATAGACAACATTATCTCTATAAAAAAAACATTAATTGACCAAAAGCCGTATACACTTAATAAATACTTATATTTTATATGAATATATATATATCGATAGATTAACTACATATATGTAGATAGTTTTTATATATTTTTATACTCGATTATGTATGATTATAATATGTAGTTAGGTTTGTAACAATATTTTCATTTCTATAATGGACATTATAATTATGTATCATGTATCATTTTCTACAACAAAATAAATTTACTATTAGTTATATATATTTATTTACATCATATTATTTAGGTAAGTATAATATTATGTATAATGTGTGAATTTGTACATATATATATGAAATAATAGCTATTTAATAAATTAATGTTTCAAGATTTAATTGATAGAGGTATATGAATGCTTTTACGATTTCTATTAGTCGAGCAACGAACATACCTATCTAATAATATGTATAGTACATAATAGATATGTGTGTTGATGACGGACATTTAAAATACCTACATTAAATTATCTACGAGTATGTTTTTATTATTTAATGTTTTTATTATTGACAAAAAGATCAATGAACATTTGAAACATTTGATAAATCAAAACTATTTATCTATCTAAATATATTGGTCAATTATTCCATTAGTTTTGGTTGATTGATGTCCGGCTTGTCATAATGAATCGTAACTATATAATATGTGACTATAATGTGTTATAGTGTGTATATTCATGACATGTAACTATGCCATATTTATTTTCAGTTCAAAATATTATAATATTAATTTAAAATGCGTTAGTATATTATTATAACATGTATGATCTAATGGTATATATGTACGAAAGTTAATAAAAATATTTACATTCTCAACTTGAATATGCTCATGTTAGGAATATATTAATGCAAAATTGCCGTGTACGACCGTGGTATAGTGGTAAGATGCCGCCAGCTTGAGATCGTGAGATCCGAAGTTTGATACCAACTTATCGCCGGTATCTTGACTCTGTCATAATGGGATCTCCAAAAATTCTTTTAATCAACTATTCTAATAATTTGTACACAGAATGTGGTGTTGCGTCTTGCTGAAATTAGCTAGTTTGTATTCTGCTGCTGACAAAATACCGATCCGCATCTATTGTTTTATTGAAAATGATTGACTATACGGTAAAACTAAAATGTTTCTATTAACGCTTCGTCCGAGGACATACCTACATTTTAGGCACATACTTTTTTCAGAGCGATATCTATTATTGTTCTCTCATAATTTACGTTTCTTTTTGAAAGATAGGGTCATAAAGTCTGCCCCCCCCCCTTCCACGTACGAAACATAAACTTTCACCATTGTATTTCGTAGCAGAAAGTAGTCCTAACTTATTTAAACATTTCGATTGTGCTTATACTTTAATTTTAAATGTTATTTATAGACAACTGGGAGTCATTTCCATTCCAATATCAACGAAGTCGCAGTGCCAACAATTCCCCCAATCCCTACGACAGAAGATCCACGCCATCGGACGAGAAGATCCCACGTACCAAATCCCTGCCCAACCATCTGAACTTCCTGCTGTGCGACGATGACCAATCTCACAGCAGTGACTCCATGACCAACGAGCAGCCAATCATCAGCGACGAGGAGGTCTATGTCCCTGGGAAACCCCTGGATCTTTCGGTGAAGCAACCCCTGATGTCCCTCCACGGGGGTCTACTATCCCACAGTCACACGGGAGACCATGCGATGCTCAAAATGTTGTCAAAAAGTCAAAGAAACTTAACAAATAGACTACAAATGTAAGTTTTAATAATTCTATTGAATAATAATTGACAATATAATTTATTGTTTAATATAGGTAATGTAGGTAATACCTAATGCTAACTGTCAAGCCACGGCTTTCTTTTACCGTGCTTTAATACTGACTCCGAAATTGTTTTGGAAATCTTTTTTTCCTTATGTGGGTATTTTTCTATCCGGGAAACATCTGTTTGTTATGCATTCTTATTTCACTTTTTCAGTAGCATATGTTATTGTTTATGGGGATAGAAGTGTTTTAAATAAATATTTTACTATAGAAATTTCACGTTTTACTATTATTATTTTTTTTATTATGTTTCAAACATATATAGAGATCTCTCTATGGTTTCAAATGAATTAAATCAATAGACAGAAATTTCTAAAAATATAAATGGAATATCTCCAGATGCATTTCTGTGCTATTTTGTATGTCTATATGATGGATATTTTAAATATTTTTATAGATGTATGTACATGTGTCATTTCAGGGAACAGGGCATCTTGGACGATAAAAAGTCTACATTTGAAGAGCACTGTCGAAACGAGGAACTTCTTTCCCACGCGTTTCGCAACAACCACCCACAGCGAAGCATGGATGCGAAAGACAGCAATATTAAGTCGTATTCCAATAACAACAACAATAACAACAACAACCTTTCTACAGCAGCAAAGACACAACAAAGCAGATGTCTTGCTGACAACAGGCCTGATGGTCAAGACAAGAAGCGAAGCAGCAGCATGGCCCCGTCCTTCCACCAAGATGAGCGCCAATGTTCCAGGGATACTGAGGACAGAGGTCAGAGAGATCTAACTGGAGACGAGGAGGGAGACGAGGAAGGGGAGGAGGGCCTGGACAGATTCATTCGTGTGGATGCCTCACAGAACATCAAGTGGAGGGCGTTGGCAGACCGATTCGCCCGGGAATTAGCGCCCAACATCTGTGGCATCTGTCGGAAGACGCTGAGTTGCCGCAGTGCTCTGACAATGCACTATCGGGTTCATACAGGTACGTACGATTATCACTGTAAATTTTAATTCGATTCAAAACACATAAAAAATAATATTCGAAGCACATACCAACGCCCCCCAGTAACCCATTTGAAAACACATTAAGGTGTTTCGGAGTGCAATCCGAAACACGTGAATACCTCCATGTGTTTTAAAAAGTGTTACTGGATGCGTTGGTATACGTTTCGAATTCAAATCCGAAACGCATGTTTTTTTTAATCTGATTTGTTATGAATCACGTGTTTTGGATTTTTTATATGTTTTGTATATTTTATGCGTTTTGAATTTTTGCCACAGTGCTCTGCCAATGAACTATCGTGTTCATACAGGTGTGTACGTACTATTTATATATACGTGTTAAAATATTAAAACTGTTATTGGTTGTAGATAATTTTTTTTTAAATCGCATTTGTTTTCAAACACTTTTGAAGCATTTGTCACATATTTTTAACTAATTGTAGAGCGAACGTCCAAGTAATTCTCCATTAAAGATGGAATTATTTTCAAATTGATTAATAAGTTATCAGAAATTTTCAAAATTTGACTGTGCATGCGTTTGAGTCAATAAATATTACATCATTATAGATATCGTCATAACGTCCAGTGTACCTTTACAAATAAAACTTAACCAAAAGTAAGGATAAGTTCCCACACATTCTTCCTCTTATGATCATGTTTCAAATTATGAATCATAGCGTACCTTTTAATTATGCATAAAATTAGAAAAAAAAACATTTTTTTATTTATTTTACTTGATCAAAAATATTTGGAATTGCTTTCTTGTATATTTTATAGAACTATGTTTTATTTATTCAAGTAAAAATATCATTAAGAATTACTTGTATTCATGAGAGTGTATTACTCTTTGTGTTTATAAAACATTTTTCGGAAAATAAATGATGTTATTGGATTTATTACAATTAAGTAACAATTTCTGTGTTGTATAATAAATAAAACATTTGATAAAAATATTTTATTTCTTAGATAAAGATGTATTTTGTAATAATATAATGAACACTTTATTTAGTTTGTCACCTGTACTACATATACCTACCTGTGTATACGTCCTACATACTATTTAATATAACTTACATTATTATATATGTATAATATTGTGAAACGCAGGTGATAAGTTATGATTGTCCATCAGATTATTATCAAATATGGAACAAATCTACAATATTTTGCACTCTCATCTCTTCTTTACTTTTCGACAATGAGTATATATATTGTGTGTATGTATTAATTTGAGTTATCATTCGCAGAAAAAGGGAAATAATAATAACACAGTCATAAATCCAACGATATTTCATACTTACAATTTACATCACATATATACCCTCCCAGAGCAAGAATTAACTCCCGCGTCCATTCTTTAAAATCACGACTTGGTGTAAGATAGCAGGCTGAATGATCCATGAACTTCCTGCTGATCAGTAATACATGTATTTTCAACCTGATTGAGAATTATATATGTGGTCCACCCGTCCTATTATACTATATACAACTCCAAGAAGAAATGTGTTTCAATACCAACATGATAGTGCGACCATGAACTCTTCAACCGGCAGACGAGAGGTCCTAGCCTACTTATAGGGGTCCCAAGGCAGACCTATGCTATCTTGTAGATAATAGTGGGA
>JAYRCC010042217.1:0-11749 GCA_036026455.1 Americanaplana fernaldi | reverse complement strand
ACACACACACATTATCGCAGGGACACTCAATGAAGGACACCCTGACACCAAAGAGCTGTGATCAGAAAGAGATTTACAAAACTGTATTTTGAAAACACATGACGTGCTTTGAACGTTTCAAACAAATCAAAACAGTGCTACGATTTGACAACAATTGATGCGCCTAGCACATGTCCGGTATGTTGTAAATGTTTTCAATAATAAGCTTCAATAACACGCACTATCAACAGGGATCTTTAATATGTGTGGTTGAGCAGGTAGTCGATTCAAACAGTATATATATACACACTTTTGGAATAAATAGTTTTTGGATTACGCAGTTAAAGAAAACAGCTTTCCGCTCCGTTGTCTTGTGTATTTCGGAAAAAAAACCTATGCTTCTGAGAGAGATTTCACATAGTGAAGCTCTGAAGATGCACATGGCGAGACCATATCTAAATGTTGGTTCAAAAAACAAAACTGCAGACAACTATTTTCATGTCGATAGCGCTGGGGTGACCGTCTAAAGTTGAAAAAAAAACATAATATCTTGACACAATCCTCAGACAGAATCGCAGCAGTAAAAACAGTTCAAGAAATGAAAAAGGGCACTCGGTGCACTACACATCTGGAGATACGATCATGTACTTAATTTGTGACCAAAAACAAACCGGTTCTTTTAATATCGACCAAACATGTTACTGGTGTCCATGTGGACAATGAAAAATCGGAGATTGTACAATCTGCTACAATCTGACAAAGTTGGGAGTCGACACCATTTACAAAATTAGTCCAGACCTTCAGCGGCCAAAAGAAGTGCCACCGATGGCCATATGATGTTTACATGGTTCTTCTTAACGTGGTCACAAAAACTGTCTATAAATCTATATGAACCAAAAAAGAAATCACTACACTTTCAATGTAAACCTTTGCTATGAGCTTACGCTGCCCCCTGTCCGTCAACGATCCACCCAACTACGTATCCAAAAGAAAATTATGGGGGCCATATTGACTAGTTAGTGTCCATCCTCGACCAGCTCTCGTCATTCACATTCCCCAACAACGCTACAGCTGTGCTGTATGCTTGGAAAAGGGACGCAAAGAATGCAATACGGGATTCTCACGTTCTGAGTGCTCAAAGAAATCTGCCTGCAACATTATTAACAATAGTAACATTTGTTCATAAAAGAACCGTTTGTTTCAAATTACGGGTCAGGTCAGATCCGGGAACGTCCTTTACCTAGTATCTGTTTGGAACGACAACTAACCGTTAAAATTGGACAACTTTGACTATTGTTTTTACGTATGTTAAAATATAAATATTTCATGGACAAAAATATTTTTAGATACCCTTAAAGGAGATCTAAAAGACTATAATTAAATTTAATGAAAATTTGAGAAAGCGGCAATTTTTCAAAACCATATTTTTCACTAGTTTGTGTTTGGGGTAGTTTTGTATATTCCAACACTTTAAACGGCTAAAACCAAAGAATATAGTATTATAAAGAAGTCCAACTTTTTAAAAAACCTGTATACAAGATTTGTGCTGAATTAAAATGTTGGATATAGCATATTTGTCTATGAATGGTGTAGACCAGGAGTATAATATACAGGGTGTCCCAAAAGTCACGCATCATAGGAAAAATTACATGATTCCATAAATACAATATTGGATTTAATAACAAGTAAATATTGATAATATATACATACTTGCATGATAAGAAATGTTCATTTATCGTCAAATATCATTATAACCAATGTTCTAATCACGTCTACAGTAATATTAGCCATCTCAGATCTGATATTATCCTGTAATTGTTCAATGTTTCTTGGACGATTATTATAAATCACTGATTTTAGATGGCCCCGAAGGAAAATCATTAAACATCGTTAAATATCATTATAAGCAATGATATCTAAATCTATGGTTTAAATATAAATTTGAATTTGAATTTGTCTATGGATGTGCGTGTTTGATATGTAATCTGTTTGCACACCACACAAATTCTTAATTCATTTTTGCAATGCCACCGAAATTATCAAAAGACGATAAAGTTTATATTATTTTATTATGTGGTCATCTTTCCACACATGCAGTTGCAGATAAATTTAATACGGATCATCCTAATCAAAGTTTAAACCAGTCTACTGTTTGCAGGCTGCTACAAAAATTCAAAGACACTGGAAGTGTCGAAGATAAGAGCAGAAGTGGTCGATCACGATCTGCTTCCGGTGATAACATAGCAATTCCTGTTATTGGTCATTTAATGAATAGTCCTAAAAAGTCAATACGCAAATTAAGCGCGGAAACGGGCGTAAGCAAATCATCTGTACATCGTATTTTACAGAAAAACCATTTCCACCCATTCAAAGTTCACTTAACACAGGAGCTGAATGAGGACGACACTGACAGGAGAGTTGAATATTGTGATTGGTTGCTACAACAGGACGAGAACTTTGTTAGTCGTATCATATTCAGTGATGAAGCAATGTTCTATCTCAATGGACGTGTTAACCGGCACAACTTCCGATATTGGGCTGACTCTAACCCACATTGGGTTAGCGATACAAAAGTGCTAAATGATCCAAGAGTTATGGTATGGGCAGCCATTTTTGGTGATAGAATCATTGGACCTTTCTTCTTTCAAGGAAATGTGAATCAAGATACTTATTTGTCTATGTTAAAAGAATATCTGTCTCCGATCATTGAAGACATTCCACTTGCACAACGTTTCAGTTTGTGGTTCCAGCAGGATGGAGCGCCCGCTCATTTTGCTCTAAAAGTTCGCAGATATCTGGATGCTGAATTCACTGATCAATGGATTGGACGCAGAGGAAGTGTGGAGTGGCCCCCAAGATCCCCAGATCTAACTCCATTGGACTTTTTCCTTTGGGGTCATCTAAAATCAGTGGTTTATAATAATCGTCCAAGAAACATTGAACAATTACAGGATAATATCAGATCTGAGATGGCTAATATTACTGTAGACATGATTAGAAACGTTCAAAGATCCTGCATCACACGAAGTCGTATGTGCGTTGCACACGAGGGAGGTCTTTTTGAACATTGGTTATAATGATATTTGACGATAAATGAACATTTCTTATCATGCAAGTATGTATATATTATCAATATTTACTTGTTATTAAATACAATATTGTATTTATGGAATCATGTAATTTTTCCTATGATGCGTGACTTTTGGGACACCCTGTATACATTTATATTAGATGCGTAAAAATTGTCCTTGAAATACTTTAGGCCCTCCACCCTAATAAAAATAGAACGGTGACGTTGTTAGCTGGTATAGTGGTGTTTATATATGTTACTCTCACAAATTAGTTACATTTAATAGCAAATATTTGTTAATATAGTCCTTGATATAAAAACGCATTGTGTACAGTTGGGTGCATGATGTATAAATGAAGGATACTTTATTGGCAAGCATTTGTGGAAGTCTTTGGTGGTCTGACATGGTTTGATAAATTGTTACATGATTGTGTATATTATACATATTTAAAATACAGAGTACCCACGCCTCAAGGAAATCACTGGGAATTAAACTTGACTTTCTGGATTTTTAATGAAAATAGCATTTATAAATTAACAACGTGGATCAAACTGTTTTACGCATTGAAGGTGTATTATGACAAATTCACTTTTTCTTGAATAAAATATTATTAAATACACGTTAAGCTTAACTCTTTTGCAACAATATAGTACACCATCTAATACATCAGAAACCTTCATAAACTCATTTCTGATAAATTGCCATTTACGACTGTCTTACATATCTACGTCGATTTGTATGAACAGGAATCTCAACTGAAAGAATTATTCTCGCAGAGATAAAACTTATAAAAAGGTGACTCCTGTTTAAAATGTGTACTTTCGAATCAATAAAAGTGTACCCATATCACAGGGGGGACCGATTATACATTGAGTTTACTGTCAAATGTACGTGTATGTTACTCCTTCATTTAATTTTATGCATTTGATTCGAACTTAAATTTCATTATTCAATTACCTCAATCGAAACACGGGCAACGATAGGAAGGGATCACACATACTGCAGTGGTATGCGCATTGAGTATAATATAATATATGTATGTATATATACAAATAGGCAGTTTAAGTATCCAGTTCATATGGCATACTTGTCTATATTCATTATCTCGTTTTATTATAATATGAAAAAAGAGAGAATATAAAAATAAATAAATATATTATACAGAATCATAACAATAATCATGACACATTCTTATGATTTTTAGAATAGAGGAATGTATCACGTAATCTAAATCGCAGTGTATGTATACATTTTATTCTTAGAGTAAACCGGTTATTCTTTTTTAAGTATTCAATTTATGTTTCCATAATCGTTACCTATATTTTGTGACAAGACTCTATTGGAGCGTTACGTAGGTACTAATTATTTCGAGAATGCTTTTCCTGCCTTGTGTGGTCGAGGTCGAGGTCGAGGTCGTTGTGACCAGATTCTACCGTCTTAACTACAGAGGCATGATACTTCTCTCTTTTTGGTTTAGATTATTCTTTATTTTGAGACTTTTGGGTTATTTGTACTTTTATATAGATTACCACGTATAAGTACGATTACGAAGTAGATCACATTTATGAATGATTCTGTTAGTAATTATTTGTGAGCGAAGTGTAAAAATAAGACATAAAGAAAACTATGGTCAGCAAATTGGTCTAGTTAGTAGCTTTATCACTGCTGCGTCATAATATATTATGTAGCTAATTTGGTTATAAATATCCCTCTCTTAAAAATGTTACAGGTCGTATGTTTGACATACATAAAATATATAATAATTGTTAGAAGCCAACCATTTTTTTCGGAATGCCATTACTATCATGTCAATCGTATGTTCAGCATTATGTATTTACACATGAAAACGAGTATTAAGCCCATTTAATCAACCAGAATCAAGTGTGTGTTAAAATGAGCACACATATTCAGTAGTGAGGAATGTCTGTTGTGGATCTTCCAATTGGGAATCAGATAATGTCGTCTTGTTCTTGTCATTGTCTGTCAATAATTTGGGAGAATCTGTAGGTTGGAGAGAGGTGGGGTAAGGCGGGGTAAAATTGTCAATGACATCATCATCGTGTTCCGATGGGGATGATCTTCTGTCATTGGATAGTGGAGACGATGGCTTATTAGAGGCCACAGGAGGAGATGCATGAGAGAGTAGAAGATGTTGATTGGACATGGAGGTGGTATAGAGTGAAGAAGTGCACGAGGTAGGCGGAGGAACATCCATGTCCTCTATGGTTGTAGGATGGTGGTGTGTATAGGCAGATGGTAGGCAGAAGAAGGGACCTCCATTGGTCAATGTGGAGCTTGATGGTTGTTGTTGGGAATGACACGGAGTCATTGAGGTCTTCTTGGCCGAGTTGTTCGATTTCGCTTCCTTGTGTTCAGGAGAGATAGTTGAACTTATCTTTTTCTTTCTAGGGGTGATATTCGAGGGTGTTATTGTAGGTCGCTTCTTTGTGGACAGAAGGCTTTTCGTCTCATTTGATGTTGGAAGTTTTGAGTTTTTACGCTGCACTGCTTTTTGTTCATGGGTTTCGTGGTTGTTTTTGTGGTTACGATGACAGGATTGTTGTGATTGCAATTCGTGGTTGAGATGAGAAGAATGGAAATGTGTCGATAAAGGATTTGAATCTAGGGGAGTGGTTGCTATGGACTCACTCCCTCGATGATGATATCCACCGCTGCACATGGATCTACATGAGCACTGACATCGACAACAACAATAGTGGTAAGGACATGTTGTCGCCATGGTGACAGCAGATGGTGGGATGATTTTGTGCTGGACAGCTGCCTTCTCACTGCTATGGGTGGAGGATGAGTTGGAACATGCACAACCCTGATACATGATCCTAGTACCTGCTCCTCCACCACCACCACCTTCTGTATCCACTGGTGTACGCATTGTGCACGAGCGACGTTGGCTTGGATGCTGGCGATCCATCTGCATAAGCTCCTTGTCCCGTTGGTGCTTCTTGATGGAAACCGTGCACATGACGAATAGGAATTCCACCACCTCGAACAGGCCGACAACACTGAGACCAATCCAGAGGCCCATGAGACCTCCAACGTCTGAAATGAGTTCTGACAAGGGATATTCTTGGTCCTCGCGGGAGAGATCTCCATAAGCGGAGGCTCGTCTGAAGGTGAGTATGGAGATCTCTCGCTTCAACTTTGCTGTGGCAGAGATATTGATTTTCAAATCGGGCAATAATCCATTGGTAATTGATTCAATGAAACTCTGTCGTCGTTGGTTAAATTTGTCCGTCCACACTTCAATCCAGATCTCCTTTTTATCCTCGACGTTATACTTGACTTGGACACATTTCACCTTTTTGTACTGTGCACACTTGGCCTCAATAGCATGGGCATAGTTATCAGGGAGTGAGTAGGTATTATGGACTTGAAGCATGCAGTCAGCATTTTGGCGTATCTCCTTGTTGTTAAAAATGGACATATTGAGACACAACTTTGGTGGAATTTGGGAGGGCGAATAAAAAATAGGCAAGTAGGGGTTATAACAATGGCACACCTTATGATACAGTTTAGCAGATTCAATTTTCTTACAATCTTCGTACGACCCTTCATATGTACGCTTGTGGATCAATGAGGTGTCATATAATTCAATGGTGAAGCTCTCTAAACGACAGTCTCTCTTCTCCTGACTGTACTGATATCGGGACATACCCAGACGTATATCGTGCTCGAAGCCAGGGAATATTTTGATGTTATCATTGGACGGTAGCTCATTCGGTAAAGTGATATCGAGCAAACCACCGCGATATAGATAGCTGGAGTTGATTGCCATGTAGGAGTTGAAATTAGCGAACACCACAAAATATATCATCTCTACCTTTTGTGCCATGGAATCATTGAAAACGCGTTTGATCTGAAATGTGTGACAGGGCACATTTAAGCGATATTGAACGAATTGCGTGGTGAAGAATTTGTCCATGTCATTGGGAGCGAATCTTGCACTAGAATCCTGGTAATCATGAACTAGATAGATCCCTGTTTTACCGATGTCTACTCCAACTACATTTATGAAGTTAGCATAATTGGATAGTTCAAATCTCGCTGGGTCCAATGAAGACGATATAAAGGAATGTTCTGGCAGTTCATCCAAGGCTTCCCTGTCAATCGTTTTAAATAGGGTTAAGTTGCTCAGATTTCTATCTCTGACCATGTTTTGGAATCGTAACCAGTCCTTTTGGATGGTATCACTTTGATAAAAGGGATAGGGCGCCGTAGGGTTGCACAGTGTGATGTCTGGCCAGATAAATGACTCGTACTCGGAGAAATGACTGGTGAGAATGGGATTGCTGGAGTAACGCTCCACAATGAAGGCGAGGTTAATGGAGAACCCGGCAATCCCAGTGAGGAAGAGGACGAGCCAGAAGACTTTGGATGCATTGGTCTTGGCAGTGGACACGTGGTTCAGTCCATGAATAGTGGATCGATGTAGGAGATCAGACGAGGTTTCCTCTGCAGTGGGGAAATTTTGTCTTGGGTGTATCATAGTAAAGGGTCAATTATTCAATGGAATCCCTTCAAATTATACCTATGCGACACCACACATTTTCAATTTGACAAGTCATTGACTAGATTTGTGTTTAGAAAGTTGTCATTTTATTATTGGCAGCAAGTTTAATTGCATTTTGTTAAATTTCAAACATAATGCGAAATTATATTATGCAAAATTTGACACTTGTTTGGTGAAGTATCGCTTTTAATTGATTGGCCAATTCAATTGAGAAGGCGAGAACCAATACAAATGAATGCAGAATTGTTTATTATTAGATTGGATCATGGGAATAAGATCTAAGACAAAGAGGATATTGTACAAATGTTGGTTTAGATATTATTATAATATCATCATCTATCCATACTTACATTTGATTTGATCTAAATCTAAGTATGACGTATGGAAATCACTACGACGTACTGCTATTTAATTTAACATATTAAGGGGAATTTTAAATGGAATAAAGTATATTATTGATATCATATTTTGACCCTTATACGGCTGGTGGCCACCACCAGGATCTTTACACGATCGAACAATCGAGACGTCCTCCTTCTCGTGGTGTTCCCTGGACCGATACCAGCAAATGTTATTGGACTAAATGGTCTCGAACTTACCGGAATAAATTCTAGAACCAATCACTGATCGGGTTTTCTCAAGGCGAGTATAGGTACCCAGTCATTTATGCTCCCAAAACCCAAAGTAGTGGTGAAGTACCTGGAGTTGATTGGGCTGTGAAGCCACGGGGTCGACCTCCACCGGAACAAAAAGAAGAAGAAAAACACATACATCCCCCTCCCCCCACACCCACTATAATTCAGGGAGTGTGTGATCTTCCTTTCACAATCTTTTTACAATTCATTTTAAAGGCATTAATGGATTATCAACAGATAAATATATAGAATATATATATATATCATATGAAGCATGTATGACGTCATAGTCATTTTAACATATTTTGAACTCATCAAAATTATAATATGTTTTTGGTCAATATCTCGAAAGGGAAACATTTTAGAACCTATGAATATATTACCAAGAGATAGAAATATGCATTTATTTTTATACGCCATAGAGTGATCCCTGAACATTTTTGAACATTTTCAATCCTACTATTCGATGTATAAAGTACATGTTTCTATCTGTTGGTAATACATTTATAGGCTCTAAAATGTTTCTATTCTGAGATATTGATCAAAAATATATAATTTTGATGCGTTCCAAATATGGTAAAAATAGCTATGACATCAGACATGAATATTTTTTATGAAAATAATCATGTATTCAATACTTAATTAATTAGAAAAAAGTTATTTCCGTTTTTAAAAATGTGGCTTTTATATAATACATGACGTAATAACAGTATAGTGGACGCCATCTTGATTTCTGAGAAACATACTATTTTTTTTATGGGGCCACGTCTTTGGATGGACATAAACAACAAATTTGTATGATTTCATGCTTTTATAACAAAAAGCGAGCGCAATCACCTGCTAATTTAGCACATATCGACTGGACGACTCTTGGATTTGACTGTCTAAAGTAGTAGTAAGTCTTCTAGCGAGTTCGATTCGGGCTTAAAGCCAGCCTTCTCTATAATGTTAGAATGTTAGAAATTATGATAGACAGGTTCCGATATTTATTCCGTATGTCGTGTGGAGAGTTGGACATCATGTCAAGTTGTGATCAACTGTTCCAGATTTGAGGGAGCATCTAGAGGGGTCTAGTGTTGTTGCCTTTCCAATGTTGTGTTGGAAAACCTCTGAGCGTGTGAGAATTCATTTTCTTGCTTGATAGAAGTGAAAGATTGTTGACTATAAGGAATCTATTCGCTCTAGATTCACTTTCTATTGTCTCCATTCACTTATGAGTGGGCCATTTCAAGAGCTAGGGATAAGGTTGTGTATGGCGGCTTTGACGGTTAGTTACTGCGGATTTTAACGTCTTTCTGGGTGTCTGTTCTGACTGCTTTGCAATCCGCTTCCTCATTGCCTTCGATACCACACAGTAGGAGGGATTCACTGGGTGCGGACAACCTCCATGGCCTATCGGTTAGCACGCTAGCCGAAGAATCCACAGGCCTTGGGTTCAAATCAATCTACCCTGGTACCTATCAAGAAAACAAGTAAGTTTTCTGAGGCGCTGTTGCAGTTTCCATTACCTGTACCCACTGTGGTAGAACTGCGAAATGACAGGTAATGAAATCCTTCTTGATTGCTCCAATAATGGAGTATCTGTTCAATTTACTGCTATAAGTACTGTAGTATGGATAAGGGCCATTAAAAAATAGAATTGTCTGGGGAGTTGACAATTTCTAATGTTTCGAGCGCGAGGTGGATTGTTTCCAGTTGCATATATCTTCCCAGTTGGTTTTCTTGCCTTGCCGTTGATGGCTCCTCTGAGTGACAGGGGGTGTTCACGCGGTTGAGGACGTTTTGTCAGTGTCTTTGCAAGGGCATCTGAGATGTTGTTGGTATTGGGACCACTGCAGCTAAAGAAGGAATTATAGTAAAATCCAAACGAGCGTACATAGATATAAGTTTCCCTGATCGATGCTGGGCGTTTCGTGGCCTGTTGGTCAAGTTTCCTTGCGTCATTGGCACATAACGTCATATATACTGTGTATTATCCGATCCTTAACTTTTTAATATTGACCTTCAAAATATGTAAAATATACATGCATATAGTTAGTAGGAGGACGTGTATATCAATTATATCATACATTTTTCAAGTATTTAATCCTCATCATTATATAGATATTTTTTGTACAAACTCTCATTTCAGTATAAGCATATTAAGCATATTTGACTATGTCCTTATACACCCCCCGCAAAAAGAAAGTTACCCACCTACAAAAAAGTAAAAATTATGACTTTTGTTTCAAGTAACATTTCGTATTATGTAAATAGATTTCAATAGAAAGTAATTAATAGTCAATATATATTAAGTAATCAAGTAATCAAAAGTAATCCATTGCCAATAATAATTATTATAGAAGTTTGTTGCCATAGATGTTTAGTTCAAGGGTGATTTTGACCTTTTTCATAGGTGATTAACTTTCTTTTGACGGGGAGTGTAATATTTATTTATCAAAGGAAAAATAATTGTGTGAATGTTTTTTTATTTTATTATTTATAACAAAAAATATTTGTGTGTGTATATATGTATATACTACATAGGTACATGGTGGATATGAGACGTGAATTATCTTTAATGTAACACGAATATACAAAAGGATGTCGAAAATGTATCAGTTTTTATTTGTCACATCACACAATTAATTAAATCAACAACTGTCATTCCTCGCTCTCTCCTCATACGCTCCTTCAAAGAAACTGAGACTAACTTAATGATAATGAAGATGTTGTCTGTTAATAAACAGAGATATTATCAATATGTTGAAACAATATTATTATTATTATTTGAAAATTGGTAGGCATATACATATAGGTAATATTTGTATTACATGAATAAGTCTAGAAAATATTATAAGGTATAATACATAATATAATGTAGCAATCTTTAAACATTCTCAATTTATGCCAATAAATGTGAATGTTCATTAATAAAATAATACAATAATAATAACAATAATAAGTTTTATTTCCATAAAAGATCATCATTATTATACATCTAATATTAATATAATACCTACTATATGCATGTAGTGTTCAACCAACACATATGTAGACGCGGTGTATGTGGGCGAATTTTAGCCTAGCCCGCCGACGTGACTGGCTCTATCTATTGAATGCAATGAGGGGAATTTTGTTGTCTGGAGTAAACAAACTGTTAGTTTACACAATTCCTCCTGCTAAGAGTGGAACAGTTCGGCATCGTCAGCCACTTGTATATTCTTTCGTAAGCAATTCGGTTTCACTTTTGTGTATCCTGTGCAATTCGTTCTATTATATACAGCATATACATAGGAAGCATTTCGCCTACACTGAAAATGAAATACAATTATATAAATAAGTTTTCTGTAATGTTACTTATTTTGTTATTTAATGGGAGAAAATATCTACATGTACGTAATATGACTTCCAAATTCCTGATATTATTTATATACGCATACCTTGTCGCAAAATACCGCCATTCATGATTTATAAAACGTCGTTCTCAGTTATGTTATTTTAATTAACCCTTCGTAGATAATGGTAAAAATTATACAACTTAGATAATGGGG
>JAYRCC010041106.1:0-11764 GCA_036026455.1 Americanaplana fernaldi | reverse complement strand
TCGCAGAAAATAGAAAAGACTGGAGAAACGTGGTGAGAGGAGTTATGTCTTCCTCGCAAGACGGGTGCTGCTAGGCTAAACGGTGAGTTTACTTGCCAATTCCTGGAGCATCGAGCTTAACACAAGTTCAAGTTCATTTTTCGTAAAATACGTATACATGGGTATATTTTCTGTATACCATGTTTTTATAACTTTCTGTATTGATTAGAACTTTAGTTGAGCATTCCTATTGGTTGTTTTACTCATTCTCTGCTTTTCGTTTTTGAAATGACTCTTTGTATGCGCTCTAGAATCATGTAAAATTTGAAATATATTATCCGATCATTTTTTCCGGTATGACTTTTATTTACACTATTGCACTAGTTCTTGTTATCAAATTGAAGCTGATGAACATTCTATTACACAGATACACGATGATACTGTCGATTTTGGCAGGGTCATTGCTAAATAATAAAGAAAAAAATATTACTGTATTCTTAATTATCATGGTATGAAAGTTATATTTACTGATCCTTATAATTAAGGAAAATATTCCTATAATAACTTAGATTAATACGTGCTATTTATTCAAAATTACGTAGGTACTTTCCGTAAATAGATAAAATTATAAAAATATAACTAATGTTATGAGAAATAATTTATATTTTATTTGTTAATTATTTCACAACCAGGAGTACCTACCTACTTTTCTTGAAATATATTTTTTAACATCCGTTCACTTAGTTTTAGTACCGAAGTGTTTCAAATTTTATCCAAATCGACAAAAAATTACTATAAAAAATGGATTTGCATGACAGAGAAAGAGAGAATTTATAATAATAGTGAAAAATACTGATTTTTGATCTTCATTATCGATATCGGGTTATTATACTTAAATAGTACCTATTTGATTGTTTATTTTCTAGTTGGACTAGATATCTGAGCGAGCTGTATATGGAATATTGATATTATCCATTCTTTTATTCGTAGGTACATATATCCTAGGAATATGAGAAATGTATCTCATTTATTGGATTATTATAAATAACAATCATATATCGCTTACGTAGATACTCATCATCAGAAGTCATTTTTTATACAATTTCATTTATTGGCCGGGGCCATTGGTAATCAAGTTTACATAATTTATCAAAATGAATGGAAATACAAATACAAAGGTATAATTATAATAATTATAACATGTTTTAAATAAATACGGTACATGGATAAACTAACCATATTTCACAATTTATTAAAATATAAAATATATTGATATATAATTATGTCAAATTTAAAATGTACATAGTACATAAGATTGGCAATTAAATTATCCCTTTCATTCACTTCCGAATTTGTCAAAGTTTTTCCAAATTTTATATCTTTCAAATATAACTTTCAATAATTTATAATCGAATTTAATTTTCAATTCTTCAAAACTATTTCTAATTTCATGTCTAATTTTTCCCATTCAAAATAAATTCAAATTTACTTCCTGAATATATTTTTTTTTCGAAACTTCAAAAATCCTATTTATTCAAGATATTTAATGAATTGGAAAGATACAATATACTGTAATATTAATAAGGAAATTGTTATATATAGGTGCTGTCGGAAAGTTTTGTCGTTTTGAAAAAGTGAGTTTTATTTAAATTTCTCGCTGGTGGCTTCTTGAACAAAACCTAACCTTTAACTTTCCGATAGCTTAAATTCAGATTTTGCTGAATTTTCAATGAATTTCTAAAAAACATTATATATTTATGCATGGAGAAACGTCGATATCAGTTTACAATATATATACTATTTTCGATTCACATTTAGAAGTGTAGGTATTCATATAAATTTAATTATTTTTAATTCTACTAGTAATTTGTATTAATTGGTGTATAATTATCAGAGTTTTAGTACGTTTTTGTAATTTAAATACTTATTAAATAAAAATACTGTGTATTTGCAGAGCAAATTAAATGAGTTGAATTCAATATTGTCCGTAAATCATAAAGAAAGAAAGTATAGTAGTTTTAATGTAATAGTTTGTCAAAATCTGAATAAAAATACAGGTATACATAGTGAAAAGTCTGCCAAACTTATGATATTAACATGTTGCCCTTAACCCTTTCGTTCCTTGAGGTATCATGAAAGTAAAAAAGTTTTCAAATAGAAATATTATATTTACAATTATCTCGAATAATATACCTAGATTAATTTGGTTTGTTGGATATTAATTTTACCAAAACTTGATCATTTTAATAAAAACCAAAACATTTTTTTTTCTACTGCATCATATTATAATGCAGGAACGAAAGGGTCAACGCGTGCGTATCAACATGGGATACATATTTCCCGAGCCTCCACTTCTTGAAATCTGAGATGCTAGACGGACTATGGAACGAATGAAAATTTCCGTTCACAAGTGGGGCATTTGCGATCAAATAATGCGACCATGGTTTTGATAAATCCCCAGTTCCATGGTTGACCACATATTATGCACTGATTATCCACCCATTGGAGTTGCGCGTGGGGGGTCAAATTACGGGCTTTATATGAGCCCAGTTTATTGAATGCATGAATTTCATTGGGCAATAAGTCATCCAGTGTCCAGTAGATATCAATGAATTCCAAGTCCAATACAGAGGCGTCAGATATGTGAAAAAACCCATTGTCACCCCACTTTGTGCCCCAGGAATTCATCAGGGTAAGGGAATGGTCATCATTGTTGTAACCTGTCAGGACAACGGAATGTCCGACCATTTTGGTATTTAGAAGGCGTTGACCTATATCCAGGAATTCATCGGTCAGTATACCAGTGGGGTTTCTGTTATAAAATTGAGAAAAAATACCCCATTCATCGTCGGTGAGAAAGAAGTCAGCTAACACTGGTCGCTTGGCAGCTATTGCTTTCAAAGCACTGATTGAATCAATAATTGTACAGTGCAGACGATATTGAGGGCAAAAATCTTGCATTACAATATAAGAAATCGCTCCGTCGTATAAATATTTATCAATTATTTTCTTTCTCAATTTATAGAAGTCAGGATAGCCACCATCGCGTCCAATTATCCTTTTCATTGCAAGATGTAGAACAGCCGCCGATGCGTTGGCATAACATGTACCACCAATTTGTTTCTTTGCAGTAAATTGTTTATTGGTTAAATTAATGTAAATATCTAAATCTCTTTCAGCTAGAATGCCGCACAAAATATCCTGATAACAAACTACATCACGCACCAAGCTACACACCCCAGGAATGTTATCAGAGTGTTTTATTTGAAAGAAAAGGCGGGATTTATCCTTAGTACCTATATCCCAACCATGTTTGGTTATAATTCTACGCCGCGGTAAATATAGAGGTGGAATTGTAGTGCTCAAATTAAACATTGATTTCGCTCCCGCTTTCCATTGAAAGGATGACACACTATGAAGACGCTTTGAAGGGTCCAGATGACATTGGGTTACAAAAATGGAGACAATTGTCACATCTAAATCAGAAAATTGTTCCAAGAGATCTTCCCCACAAGAGTTATCAGGAGGCTGTTCCTCAGACAAAATGAAAAGTAACTTTTTATGAGCTCTGTATTTTGGCTTACTAAATGAGGATATGGATGCTTTCATAGCTTTATACATCGGAGTACCTTCGTAAATATATGGTTTCACTTTTTGTAAGACTTGATTGGTATGCTTGCTTTTCACTCCTGTTGCCTTATGTTTTATTGTATACTCATTTCGCTGAAGTATATTTGAAACATTCATTATTGACGCGGAATTTATGGATGTTCGTATATATAATTTTTTAAACAACTCCTTTCCTTTATTGTTAAGTATATTTCTTAATTGTTGTGTAACTCCTAAGATGTCAGATGTATAATAAACTGACGGATGCATTTGTTTCCACTCCATAGGCAAACAATAAGAAACAAAATCTTGCACAAAATCACTTTCATCAGCTTCGAGTAAACACAGCAAGTCCAATGCTTCTTCATATGACATTGCGTTTTTGAGAATATCCGTTTGAACAAATACACGTACTGAATAGGCGCCGGCAGATTCTAGAATAAGTAAAATTTGTTCAAATATTTCCTCGAGAGACGTAGAACGTTTGACCCTTTTCCTAGATTGCAGACAACAAAGTTGTACTAAAGCCTTTAGTAAGTCAAATACTTCCCGCTTCTCACGCTTAAACGGAATATCCGCGCCAGCTGCAAGAGTGAAAACATAATTCTTGTAGAGCGTAACCGCGTCGAGTTGGATAATTTCCTGCATCAGTTTCCATATAGAATTGGCCAAAGTATCCGGACGAGTACTTTCATCTGATTTGACATTTTTGTCACCACACAGAGAGTTGAAGATGGGGAATCCCGTTAATCCTGAAAAATTGGCAAGAATTCCTATTAAAGACATTCCTGATCAGTATATATAAGGATATAGCAAAATGTAACGATGGAATGAACAATGGTTTGTATAATGTATATTTACGTAGTTGCATAATATGTTAAGTTATATTCAAAAATGACATGCATAGCTAATCCATAATCTGGAAGACGTGCACTTTGATAAAGATTTGATGGTTTGTATTCCACCGGTAAAAAGTAACACCATGTCTATAAATTTCGTACATTTTATAGAAGTTAAATCAATTATTATTTTACATTTTTTATTATTATAATAAATCGACTAGTCCAGATGTTTCTAATGCGATTATTGAACGTATGAGAGACGGTCAATTAATATACCGAAGTCCACATTGTTGGGATTCAACCATAATAGTATCGTATACTTTTTGACGTAGATACATACCTAACTATAGCCACTAATATTATCATTTTTCTGTAGGATAATGCCATCGTTACTGTGTGCCTTCCCGAAAGTCAACAACATGGACTACCTAGATTAAGCTGTCATGAGAACCACTACAATCCCCACGTATCTGACTCCCATTAACCATGATGCAGTGAGCTACTATATGTTTTTTGTTAGTTTTTAAAAATACTTCATCCTGCCTAGGAACAAAATATGTATGACCAATAAATAGAAACATCTCCCTAATTAATCCAATAATATATATATAAGTATAGTTGATAAGCTAGTACCTATCAATTTAGTCTATTTTGACTATAAAGTAATTTTATGATCATTTTAAGCTTTAAATGTAGGTATTCTGGGTATACTTTGTATGAATTTATCCATTTTAGTCATATACATATATTATTTTTGGATATTTTGAATATTTTTTTATATAACAGAAACGAATACAATACCGGGTGGTTACAATCTTTGAAGCTCATTTTTTATAATTGTAAAATGTGGTTGGGACGTCAAGGTCTGATCGATTTATTTTTTGCGGGCAGGCCCGATTCTGAAAAGTCATGAACAATATACTACTAAATACAAAAATTATTCACGAAGACAGATTTATTGATCAACAGGGGATATTTTAAAAAGATAACAAACAGTTTTATCGTGTAAACATTTGTTGTTTTAATCTGTGTAATTGTATTAATTAACCTGGGTATTGTAATGTACATTTTATATTCATTAATATGCTGTGTGGGTGCACAAACTTATGCACCACTCTGTATAATAATAATAATGATAATTTATTTATATAGTGCATTTTAATGTAAAAACATCTCAATATATTGTACATGAAATAAAATTAAGTACAGAATAAATACAGTTATATATTGTTGTTTATTTTTTTAATATAAAAATGTTTCAGTTGTTTTATGAAATTAACATTGGGTAAAGTAAGGTTCTTTAGTTCATCTGGTAAGTTATTCCATAATGAGGGGGCACTATATTGAAAGCTTTTTGTACCGAAATTCGTATTTGTGCGTGGTATGGAGATATAGTTAGATAAGACAAACAAATATAGTGTAACCGAGAAGTAATATAAAATTGCAATATTTTACATACATAGATAATCTGTATATCTTGACTTGTATGCCAATGAAATTAACTGATTTTGAACTATGTAGGATTAAATAACTGAATCACACGATGTCTATTACGTATAGGTAATATTCCATTTTCTATCACTATGTTATCTGTGATAAACCTATACATGCCACACATTGTTTTAAATGCAGAAAAATTGTAATATTTTCTTGTAACATGCTTCTAAATTGATATTTTGAATATCCCGCCCGTCCCACTGTTGCATGAAAAAATGTAGGTATTTATTATTTCACAAAACACACATTGCTGCTGTGCGTAGTGTGTCCCCTGCCTTACAGATGCTGACACAACTGTAATAGAAATCGAGGAAGCTGCTTTGGTCAATCGCATCAACAATGGCTATCTAAATTAATATGTATAGGTAGGTAAGTGGGGATGTATACATACATAATATGTACATTGTTTAGAAATAAAGGGGCTCTTTTCACGCGGGGTGGGGCGTGTTTCAATAATATTTTCATTTCAAAGAAACGCAATCATGAAATCAAAACAGTTGTTGGTAGGTAGGTTGTTTTCATTTAATTTGTGCGTGTTGTGTTTGGCTACTCACGCTGTAGGCAGGCAGGCAGGGTGGTTCAATGTTTGCTATAGTTACATATACCAGGTGTTGCAAATGCACACTCATACATAATCAGAATATATATATAAATGTATACATATATTATGTATTACAAAACAGGATACATATAATAAACAAGCAAATAAATAATAAAGAATTTTACAAAACAGGATATAAAAAAAACTATTAGTTGGAACAATTTTTGAAGTGCCTTCCATCTTTCTTAAGACACAAATTTACACTTTGTCTAACTGAACGGCATACTTTTTAATACAAGTCCACATTAATTCAGCTGATGGATCGACGATACTACGAGGATATTGTCCATAAACCTTGTTCTTCCGAACGCCTCAAATGAAAAAATCTGTTGGTGTCAGGTTTGGCGATCTGGCTGGTCACTCATTCGGTTCTCAGTGTTATTTTGCGATACTTTTACAACACCTGGTATTATGTACAGACCATAATATAGATATGGTATTATACTATAGTATAATATAATATAATATAAAATCTAAGGTACAGACACTTAGTAGAATGATATAATCGCTTATCAGTAATTTATAAATAGAAAAACGATTATTCCTGGAATTTCCAGGAAGAATTATTGTTTATTTTTAAACCATAGAATTATTATAGTTGCTTAAATAAATCGATTAGTTTCAAAGGGAGGGGCGATTTTTTCAAAAAGTGCAACTATATACATAAATATAGGAAGGGTTCAATCTCTTGTACCTCATGACTACGCGAGCAGCGTAGCCCATAGATCCGAGCTCGCGAGAAATTTTTTTCGATTTTGAGACTTAAAATGCAGGAGAGAGCATCTCAGGAATAAATTGGTTCATAAATCCATATTTTGCGCGGAGCAGAAAATATTTGATATTTTATGTTGTAAAATTCATTTTTGGAACACTTAAAAAGTTTAGCAATGCATATAAAACTGCCTCTGCAGTGTCAAGCGCAGTGACAAGGGCAGATGCAGTGTCAAGCGCAGTGACAAGGGCAGAGGTAGTGTCAAGGCAGGGGCAGTAACAAGAGTAGAGGCAGCGAGGCAGGGGCAGTGTCAAGACAGGGGCAGTGTAAAGTTCAGTGACAAGGGCAAAGGCAGTGTTAAGGCAGGGGCAGTAACAAGGGTAGAGGCAGCGAGACAGGGGCAGTGTCAAGGCAGGGGCAGTAACAAGGGTAGAGGCAGAGAGGCAGGGGCAGTGACAAGGGCAGAGACGGAGGCAGTGTCAAGGGCAGCAACCATAGGCAGTGTCAAGGGCAGCGACAAAGGCAGGGGAAAAATATTCTCAAAAGAGGCATTTTATTTTTAATATAAAGGCACAATATTCTCAAAGAAAGGCATTTTATTTTTAATATAAAGGCACAATATTCTCAAAAGGGGCAATAAAGGAACATCGACCCCTTTGCATATAAGGTTTTTATTGTTTTTTTAACAAAATATTTATTTGTTTAAAAAATAATTTTTAGGCGCAAAATTCCAAAGGGGAGGGGGCGTCCGCCACCAACGCCACCCCCTTGTGTGCGCCACTGATATCTATATAGATTACGTGGTATTGATCATAGAGTAAGAAAGTTATACAGAGCTCTTACATTACTCTCTAACTATCGTTTACTTTATAAACCATTGTATACATAAAAAATACGATTTGTTTGAAAAATTAATGAAAATGGTAATTATTAAGTAGTATAAAATATTTTTATTAAAACTACTTGTAATATAATTTGAATTGAATAATAAATAATTTTTCTTACTCAGCTAAATTTGAAATATTGATTTTATTATTTGACGTGAAAATCTTTTGCAATCATTTGTATATTTGTATGTTTTGAATTTATTTTGTTAATTATAAATTAATCCTTTCGATAACTAGGTACTAAGTAGCATAGAGAAAAGACTGTGCAGAGTGAGTGTTGATGCTCTATGATGTACCTACTCTGGACTAAGTATACCTATACGACTGCATACTAGAGAGCAGAGAGTAAGAGCTCTATAATATCTATATATACCTATAGATTACGTGGTATTGATCATAGAGTAAGAAAGTTATACAGAGCTGTTACTCTATGGTATGTAGGAGATATCATTTGATTTTGAGGCCTGGTATTTTTTTAATGCATAGAGAGCACTGATATTTATATTAACGTTTGCTTAAGCATAGTAATTCTATGATTTATTTTGCGGTCTCTATTTAAATCTCTATTTAATTTATGATTATAATTTCTGTGATAATAATAATAAAAATATTAAAAAAACAGACCGAAGTTTAGAGTTATTATTTGGTTATTTAATAACCTATATCTCTATTTAATTTATGATTATAATTTCTGTGATAATATTAATAAAAATATTTTAAAAAACTGAAGTTTTGAGTCATTACTTGGTTATTCAATAACCTAAAATAAAACTTATTATACCGGAAAACACACTTTGGCAAACGTTAATAATAATTAATTGAGAGAAAGTATATTGAGATATGTCCATAGATATTGATTTAATAAAATTTATGGTCATAAATTTATATAATATATAACCATAGAAATATACTTGTTCTAGCAATTTTGGTTCAAACCCCCAATATGTTTGAAAAATGTCAGGGTCATTTCTTATATATCTTAATTTTTTAGACTTTTGTAAGCATTTTCAAACAAAATTTAAAATAACTATGTATCTTTATCTCTGACGTATTTTATTTACAAAAATCATAAATTAAATAATTCATACTTTGTTTCTTTAGTGTTGTTTAAGCATTTTTAAACAAAAAATTAACATTTATTTTGGTCTTTGTGATTTATTTACAAAAACCAGTTAAACATACTACTTATAAGTACATGATAACCTATTTTGAAGATGCCTTCTTAATATTTTTATGTATTAAAAATTCTAGATCAATTCATGAATAAAAAGAATAAAATGACTAAAATGACTAAAAAATTAAAAATCGAAACTACAGTTTCAGCTATAGTATGTATGTTCATCTGATTTTTGCAAATAAAACACGAAGACAAAGAACAATTTTATTGTTTTTGATCAAAATTGTTTGAACAATTCTAAAGAAGCAAAATAATTCAACAGATTAAACAGTAATTTTTTTCTTATGCTATAAAATATGAGACATAGATAAAGGTTTTTTTAATTTATAGTTTGAAAATGCAGGGATCAAAATATTATAACAGACATTTTTTTCGAACATGTCAGATGTTTAAACTTACCGTGACAATTATGTATGTAGCCCATAGAACAATAAATTATGTTGAGATTCGACTCTACCAACAATGGTTTTGAACACGAGAGAGCGATCAAGCAATATTATGAGAGTATCTATTCAAAAATATTTTTTTCCAGTGACTATTTCTTTATGACCTACAGAAATTTAAATCAAATAATCTCTCTGTTTCTTTACTCTGCGTAATGCATTTTAATTTTATTTCATAGATATTTTCAACTAATATAATAGTCCAGTTAACTAACAAAATGGAAAATAAAACATTCGAAAAACTAAATTCGAAGACAACTTGCATAATAAATGATTAAGCATTTATACACTAATCCTTTGCACTTATTTAGTAACGAATCATGTGCACATCGGTCGCAACAGCCGGATATCTATTATAAGCCATACAAATCAAGAAGTAAATACATTATTGAGCTGAAATTTTGATCACAGAAACTAGAAATGCTTTGCTTGGTGGAATATTAATTAGATTCTAGATCTGACTTTCTGGGACCTTTACCAAAACCTCCAAAGTTGCCTCCTCCATGCCAGTTTGTTTTCGAAAAATCGATCATTTTTAGATTTTACATTATTTTAATTTTAAATATGACTTTATTCACTAGTAATGTTCTTATCTACTGTATCTGTATCTTGTATCTGTATCTGCTTGTTTAGGTGCTGGCGTCACATGCGGATACCCGCATGGAAGAACGCCACCAATTGGTCAGGTTGTTTGATGAGAACCGAAAGGTTGATGTTCGGGCCTCCAAAAAATCGAATTCGTCGTTGACTAGAAACTGGGCATTCCATGAGCTAGTGTTCAAGAGTTTCGGGTTCTGATGAGCACAGAGGGCAGCTGGTATCGGAACCAGGACGGATGAGAGCTCTGTAGGCTGCGAGGTTGAGCGAATGGCCAGAGCAAAGTTGGGCAATGATGACCTCATCCTTCCTATTTAATTTAATCTTCGATATTTTCCCCAAAAAATAAATTAGCTTGTTTTTTGGGGTTTTCCATTTCTTTATCTTTAACTTCTCTCTTGATGATAGCAGTATCTGTGTTCCAGGTGATGTAGTTAGTGAAGTCCCCAGGAGTGATGGTGGCTTCCTTCGCTGCCTGGTCAGCTAGTTCGTTGCCCTGAAGATTACAGTGTTCAGGGACCCATTGGATGAGAAGTTTGTGTTTTAGGTTGCAGATCTTAGTGAATATCTCGTTGATGTAGAGCAGATTCTGATATTTAAGTCTGTAGAGTCCATATTTTCAATTTAGCCAAGGGCTAGGAGTAAGGCCGAGACTTCGGTTTCGTAGGAGTTGGTAAATTTGTTACCTTTGCTTTGAATCGTCTCGATGACATTGAGATTGTTTGTAGGGCCTGTGGTGATAACGGCCACACTACCTCCTACTCCCGTGCTGTCCTTGACTGAGCCATCAGTGTAAATGATGTACTGGAATTGAGAGCCTTTGGTGGTTAAGGTGTTAAGGACGTCTTGTAGCATATTCGAATCGTCCTCACCCTTCTTGCTACCTCCATCTAGCTTTAGAAAAATGGTGCTGTGTGGGAGAAATGGTCTGTTCCGTGGTCGAGGACATAGTAGAACAAGATCGTGTCTGGTGATGTTCGCAAGACTAGTAGTATTGAGAATGGAATTTGCTTCTCTTCTCCAGCTACTGCGTGAGACGAGTCTATGTTTGGCTTGTTTGAGGGCTATGTCTCTTCTAGGTTTAGGCCGAGGAAGACGAGCAGATTTCTCCCAAGATCTCGCACGTTTGGAGTGAGTAGCATAGAAGATGGATGATCTTGGTTTCCAATTGAAGGGTTTCTATGGGGGTAGTGGATAATTGACCCGTGATGATGCGTAGGGCCCGGTTTTGAGAGCGTTCAAGAATGTTCATGGTCGTTTTAGCTGCAAAGGGTTGCCATGCTGAGCCGCTGCCTGGCTCACTATTATCTTTACATTCTATATGTTTAGACTAGTGACAAAAGGGCAAAATTAAATGATGTTGTGTGATAGCACGTCAGCCTGGTGGCAGTATGCTGTCGTGTTTTCAGGACATCGAACT
>JAYRCC010039995.1:0-11766 GCA_036026455.1 Americanaplana fernaldi | reverse complement strand
TGTAGATGATTTCTTTTGGCGTGCTGATGGTCAGCCCAGTGAGGATGCGGCCTGCTCTGAGGTTCATGGACTCGATTACATTGACTTGCGCGTCGCTGGCAGTGCACATCCATATGTCTTTTGGTTTTTGGGCTTGTCGTAGGGAATATGATGGATGACTGAGTTTGATGTTTGGGTTATATTTCTTGAAAACATTTTTTATTTGTCGATTATAGGTTTTATCTAGAAAAGGCATTGAAAAATTAAAGCATTCATTTTGTGGTCCAAAGATTCAAGGTTTAGATGCGTTTAGATGAGTTGTTCAGGTGGTGCCGATTGACAGTGAATGAAAAGGTCTTTGTTAGCTGATTTCTTGTAAAAATTACAAGTTGGTTGTCCATTAGCGTCCAATTTAATGTTGAAATCAAGAAGACTAATGCTGTTGAAATTGCTGGGATACTCAATTTCTTATCGAACTTATATTATCACACAATTAACAGAAACTAAAAAAATAACAAGATATACATTAAATACTGGATTAAAAAATACTTACAATCAAACAGTATGAACAAATAGACTTGGAGGTTTCATACATTAATAGGAGTGTCATTTAAATTACCTTTAGTTAGAGACAATAATAATAATAATTATCAAGTTATATTTGAAAACGACACACCAAATGCTCTTATCCAAATGCAAGGGTTACAATTATAAACTTCAATTATAACACCCTGAATTGAGATGGGCCAACAACTGTTCTCTTTGTTTTGAGAAAAAAACAAGTGTATCTAAAATAACATTCACTGCAGATAAGTCTACTAACACAAGTAAACTTGCAATATAAATCTTTATAGGTTTCAAACTAGGAGCATATTGTCTTACAATCAATAACAATGTTTTAGAAAATCAGTCAGCTAACTCACAAATAAACAGAATGCAAATAATATTAAAGAACCAACATTATCCAAATCAACTATTAACGATTGATCCTAATACACAATATTATAAAGAATTATACAGAAACTATAAAATAATGAGTATAACATTTGATAGTATAGAGTTATTAGATTTCATAAATAATTATAGATATTTTTAAAAGTTGTGTGTAAACATCGATTTATATTGAAAAATAAACAGCTATAGAAATAACTGGTTATTGTTTATTGTTAGAGAAAGCTAAACATATTATTATTTTTTAAGATGAAAGAATGGTTAGAATCGAATAATTTAATAGTTATACAATATAATACATAATTGAACAAATAATTGTTTAATACATTTTGTATAATAAAAACGAAACATATCGATAGTCGATAGAAATTTATGATGTTATCACCCCAAAGCAAAGCAGCGATGGTTTTATAGAATCAGTTGCAAAATAATGAATAAAGTTACTAATTTCATTTCAAAAATTGATGGAGGTAAAGCTATTTCATCAATATCAAATGCTGGAACTAAAATATTCCACATGGTAAAGAAAAAATAATCAATTTAAAGATTTACAACTAATTAAAGAACAACGAAATAATAAATTAAACAAGCAGCAAATTTTAATTCAAAAAATGAAACCTTTAAAAAAAACAGAAAATGGATTTAAAATGATTGGTTAAAAAAAGCTTAAATTTAATCATTTACCTTTTCTTCCGAATAATCTTATAATAAAGTGTAGCTGTGGGAGTTCGGGATGCAAAAGCTATTCTTTACTTTTAAAATATTAACAACTTACATTATCAGAATTTACATATTTATTCTACTACACCTGATCAACCATATTACATATTTCTAAAAGAGTTAAAACTTATACAAAAAAATTGTTTCTTATTTAAAATTAAAGTGAGCAAACAGAAGAAATAAATTACATTCTGGGAACATATTCTAAACGAAGCGATGTATTGAACAATCAAACTCTTACAGGTATTAAAGTAATAATAACCAAAAATGTCCATGATTGAAATTTAAATAACTTTTATAAAAACCAAAATAACTAATTTTAATTATCTTTGACGACTGATTACCTCAAAAGAATCAATCTGTAAATTTGGAGTTATACATACTGATTGAAATCCAGATATCTGCGGATTAAAATAATAATAAAACCTAAGCGATATCTTAACAGGAAAAAAATTACTGCAATTTGGAATCCAAAGGTTTATTATAAATAATATATAAAAATGTTGGGAAATGACTTTTATACACATATGTATATACATATACATATACATATACACATATACATACGGAATTTTGATCAACTTTCAAGCATTAATTCAAAGTAAAATTGTAGCAAAAGAAAGATAACATCCCATGCTAACGGAAACTGCAATTAAAAAAAAATTGACCAGAAAACAATTATTTTTCATTAAATTGCATTTTCTGGAAAATGAGAAAAAGAGGCTAAGGTACATAGGTGTTTTTACGGTATCGTCTCAAAACATAGTATGGAATCTGGAAGAACACGGCTGTTATTGTTAATATTAAGGAAAAAACAGGAAAAAAGGATATGATAAATATATGCAAAACTTTGTTTTAAATGTATATTCCAAAGACATCAACAATATATTGCATAATATTGAATAATCAATGTAAACAAAAACTTCTAAAATTAGGATTCACTGACAATCTAACTACCTTATTAAACTCTATGACAGCTGGTCAAACTGATACAAATAAAAAATTGAAAACAAACTAGAAGGAACTGACCAGAAGGTTTCAATTAAATTGAATTTGAATTTGAATTTGAATGAAGAAAATAAAACAGAAAATAAATTAGCTACTGTGTTACAAAAACGAAATGATGATACTTTGCTCATATAAACTAAAGTAACTTAAAATATAGTTATATATTAGTTATATTAGTTATTATATAGTTTATATTTTTTAATATATGTATTACATTCAATGTAGCTGCGGGGAAATAGGCCTTGCACATCACCTCCTACTTTGTTGTCACTTACGGCATCAATTCTAGTTAAATCAATAATTATATATTATTATAATTATATATAATTTATATTCTATACAGAATACATTCAAAACAAAGTAGTTATGTGATGAATAAATTAAAAACAAAGTATATATATAAAGAATAAATTATGAACAATGTATCTATGTAAAGAATAAATTATGTGAAAAATAGATAATCATTTAATCATGTAAAAAAGTTGTTATTCCATTTTCACAAATAATTATTTTATCATCAAAAGGTGAAATAGCTTTTTTTGTTATTCTATTTTAAAACATTTCATGTTACTCATAATTTGAAATGCACATCTCTCTATATAAATTTTTGTTTTACATTAAAGAATCCTTATACTGTTATTTACGTCATTAACTTGACCAACTTCTTCTTCTTGTACTTTGTTTACTTCTTCTTCTTGTACTTCGTTTAGTTTGTTTACTTCTTATTTTTGTACGTTTTTTACTTCAATTACTTTCAAATAATAAACCTTTTTTTGTAAATCATCTTTAAGTTTGCCAATTTCTTATTTATTTGTTTTATCTTGTATAATTGTATTTGTCCCATATCTTTATGTTAACATTATATGTTGAAATGTTTAAAAATAATTCTCTGAATTATAACCAACTATTCCATTGTCTGGCCTTAATACATTTACATTTACATTAAAAGTTTGCTGTTACCTAATATGCACATATATAGGTAAATGTGTTTATTAAATTTAATAGAAGGAATATTATTTAAAATTTGAATCAAATCATTATTAAATATTATATGAACTTTATAAGTTAATTTAGAGAATAACTTTATATATTTTTCTGCTGTAATTATTAATTTAATTATGTATTCTTCATTTGATATTTGCCATCGTTTAACTATACATCTTTTTGAAATAAGATTTAGCTTTCGTGTTTCATTTGTATGAAATCAATTTATATTTTTAAACATAGTTATTGATTAACAAATATTCTTCGATGAATTTGTATTAGCTGCATTCTTAAACTTTCATAGTATTTCTGAATGTCATTATGTTCAACATTTTTTAAAAAATAATATTAATTTTTCTACGGTACCAAATTTCTTATTATCTATTTTAAATAATATGTAATTGATATTGAGATAAATCTATTACTTTGATTTTCATTTTCAAAAGAGCGAATGGAAATTTATGCGTTTTATATTTTGTTTTTAAATTTAAATGTAAATCACATTCAATTGAACAACCCTCTACCCTTTTTTAGGATTGTGTCATTCAAAATCTCTAGTTGCTCATGCGTTTACATTATTTGCGTCCAAGTATGATAAATAAATATATTGTTCTGCTTTGCTATAAAGAAAATATTTTGTGTGTTTTGTTCCTTTAGTGTTTGTCATTCTTCTTGTAGGTAGTGGTTTTGTTTGCTTTAAGATTACTCCCTAAATATGTATCATGTGGTTTAATATATGTATATTTCCCAATAATCCCAAAAATACACATCGTATACACTTTTCAATCATTAACAACATATCATAATCAGATAGTAAATCTTGTTTAATGTCTGTATATTTGAAGGCACATCGCAAAGTTATTCCTGAAGGACTGAAACAATAACATTGATTAATTTCATGATGTGTCAAGAAAAACTTTCTAAATTTTTGAAAGCATCAGCTAATATAAGTACATCTGTTTTAAAATATAATTCATTATAATCTGTTATTGTTTAACAAGCGAATGATTATTTTCAAACTGTTAGTGTATATTTACATTTATCTTCTGAAATGTTTGAATCAGATAACGTTGAATAAAATGTATCTATCTGAGGTAATTGTTGCTCTTATGTTATATATTCATAAAAGAAAAAACCTTTACGTTCAAAAGATCATTATCATTAAATTCATTGAACATCTACATTTTTGGAGTTTAATGATTTAGTAATACAAGCTTATCCTTTTGATGATAATTGATACGAATCTAAGAGAACTAACTTTCTATCAAAAGAACCATACGTTATGGAAATATACTCTTCAGAATGTATAAGTAACACATCTGCTTTGTTATATTGATTTTTATATTTCAATAATTCAGTTATAATAAAATAAAAATCGTAGTTAATTCCGTTATAAAAGAATACGGGAATTATTTTAAAATTATGTCCTTCCTTAATGTCACATGATTGACAAGCTCCTTTCTATATTTTCCATTGAAATGATTATGTTCTCTTATTTTTGTAATGTTTTTGATACATTTTGTTGAGTTCTTTTAAATATACCATTGTTGCTTGATTGTGTTAGAATAATAATGTATTTTTTTTGATAAATCATTGTATATTTCTATTATTCTTTTAACAAACGTTTCTGTATCATCTTCACCTGTATAACTATAATATTGCGCGTATTAAATTTAGATAATAAGATTTAACATAGAAATCAAAGATTGATACTTGTTGTTGAGATGATGAATTACTTACTTACACACATAATAATGATTTATATTTATAATTAATAAGCTTCCAAAATCATTAATTAAAAAATAATGTGTATAACCGCTGTCTTTTAAATAAAGTAGATCAACAACTTTGTTGGTTATGCTTTCGCGATCATTAATCGTTATCAACAAAGTTATTATCGCTTTTACTTTTATAGAATATAAACAATGAATCTATGTCATCTTGTTTTGTAAATCCAAAATTTTTACAGATATATTATTCTGATTTTCGAATTTAGTTTTATCTTGCAGGTTAACTGAGTAAGAAACACATGTTATGCCTAAAGTGTTTTCATATTTAATGTAATGTGATACTTTATGAGAATTATCTTTTACTAGATAGATGTAATTTAGCAAGTATCGACCAGGCGAAACATTTGTAATCAATTTTTTGAATGTTTATTATACTAGATTTTTCATATAGTTTATATTTACCACATCAGTTATAACTGATGTGGTAAATATAAACAGAATTTAGTTGTTCATTTTCCGAAACTGTAATATTTGTTTTATATTTTTTGCTTGAAAATAAAATCGGATCCATTTTTTGAAACCCATCCACCCACACAACAATTTTTTTTCTGTAATTTATCATAGATGAAATTGTGCATTGTATTGCGATTCTTTTATATCAAATGCTAATGGAGTTGAAAACCCACACGTTATTATTTCCATACAATCACTTACTACTTCTCGAACATTTTCGTTTATTGTATTAAAATATCTAGATATATTATGATGGGCTTCATTCAACATATATAATCACCAGTAATCTTTTTGAATGTATTCTTTGTAGGTGTAAACTTTTGTTATTTAGTTATTTAGTTTTTTTTCCTTATGAGCTAATTATTTAATGAAATTAATCAGTTCGATATGATTAATGTTAGATGAAGAGAAAAATAAATTCCATGCTTCTACTCCAGTTATTATTTTTTAAGAATTATGATTTACACCTTCATAATGTACGTATTGTTTTATAATTATTTCTATTATCGCTAAACATTTGCTTCGGGTTCATTTTGTTTCCGTTTTTTAAAATATTCTTTAATATTTTCTTCAGTTAAATGTATCTGTTGTCCAATTAAATTTTAATTATATATATATATTTGTTTTTCTTCGTGTATTAAATCTTGTTATTTTATTAATTTGATAAGATTACATAAGTAACAAATAAATCTTCACAAAATATAGATATTTGTATTTTTAAATCTTGATACTTACCCTCTTTACATTTAATATTATATAGTTTTCTTCGGTAGTTTTTTTAAAACGTTCAGCCGAATAATCAAATAAATAAATTATATGTTTCGTTTGTTCGTGAGTTAATTGATGCATTTTCATATAAATAACACTAGTTCAACATTTGTGGAGAAGGAGTTATCGATGTATTATTAGCTCTTATTAATAAAAACATAGCTCAAGGTCAAGCTCAAAAAACGAAGCAATTGTTTCAGTCCATATTAAGAAAAAAATAGCTCAAGTTGAAAGTCAAACACAAAAAGTTGATATTGAAGCTAAGCAAATTCTCGTTTATATTATTAAAAACACCTAAACTGAAGCTTAAGCTCAAAAAACTAAGTAGCAAGTTTTGTTGCTTCAAATATAATTTAAACGAAAATAATTAAGAAAAATACATTTTTGTAACTTATAAATATTACATAATTAAGTTAAATATGGATTTAAATGTACATTTAACAAAATAAAAAAAACGTGTTCATGAAAACGAAGCTGAAGTTAAAGGTAAAGGCAATTTCCAATATTTAAAACAACAAAAATAGTAAACAAACTTATTATAACAAGTTATATTCGAATTATATTAAAAATATATTTCAATTGAATTAATAAATAAAAATATATATTTTAATATTAAAGTAATTTTTCAGGACGTTGCTTCGTCTTTGTACAGTTTTTTTATTAATACTATTCATAGCTGAAGCTTGAGCTTGAGCTGAAGTTTAAAGCACTTGCTTCGTTTTTATTAAAAAGAGCTATCATATTACAGAATAATACATTACATGTTTAATAATTGGAGAAGTAGCTTTTACTAATAATTTTTTATTTTCAATATTGACTTAAAAGTACAATAATTTGAGTAACGGTTGTGATACATGTTTGCGACTATTGCGTTTCGGTTGTTTGTTTGTATCACTTTACCTGATCTGTCTGACGCAGGTCAGCCTGATTGTCTGTCTGTATATGACTTTCCGTCGTCTTCCTACATTAAGAATACTTGTTGCTTTATGTTGAAGACCTTTTTTTTAACGGATCCAAAATATCCATAACATAAAATGCAATGCTGCTTGTAAATGAATTACAACAACGTATGCTCAGCATTTGCCTGATAATCATGTATTGTTGCAAGCCGTGAACCACACGACACCTCTAAAAACAAACTTTGCTTGAATTTGTCTGGTGCAGTGATAACTAAACATGTTGAATAGTACACTTAGATTATATTGTATTGAATAATTAGTACACGGTTTAGAATAAAATATCTACTATTCAATACATTACACAAATGATTAGGTATTATACGGGCAATATAAAAGTATATTGACGCCAGGGAGACGAGATAATAATATATTATATTATAGGTAAAATTACTCATTATTTCTTTTACTATCAGATTGTCTTACTTCTCATACTCTCTGATTGAACCAAAATCAGTTTATGTATACCAATGTTAGAATTGATGACATGTTATGTTATGGTTTATAAATATAATAACAGTATTATAGTAAATCGAAGCGGACCAATCAAATAAGTTTCATAATAAAATATCAGAGAAAAGAGATGTATTTTGTGTGTCATGTTCAAAAAATATAATTTGATAATAATTAAGGTTGATTGTTATGTGAAACCGGTGAATTGTTTCATTTATTTGTTGGCTTGCTTCTCAAATCGATTTAATTGATCCACTTTATTATAATATTACATTTAAAAACAATATATTTTGTTAGTATTGATTCTGTATACACAATGTTGTTTATATGCATGCTATATTGATATGATTATCTACTGATATAGAAATAATTATCAACAATTAATGCTTTTTATCTGCTTACATGTCACACAAAATACTATAATCATAGCAAATATACCTGTTTAGCGTACTGAATATCAACTGTGTGCATTTAGACTATATTGTTATATTATATTTTATTTATATAGTAGAGTTAACATTAAAAAAATGGCGCCCGACATAGGAAACACCCCCCTTAGATTTTTTTGACGTTTTTCTCTACAGGCTTTTAAAATAACATTGGACATTTTTGGCCAATTTATTTTATTGTTGAAAACATTAGAGCAAAATGTTTTGCATCTTACACTATAATATTAAACCTCTATGATGATTGGATTGATGATTAAATAGCTATGACCACTTAGTTAAGACTTCCGACCAGGAAATCTTCCGTGACCTATTGCAGAAGAGACTGAGAAAATTCATATGTTTTGTAAAGCTAGACTCTTTATAGATCAACATTGACAATAATATTATTACAATTTATATGTAACTTGTGGAACAATTAAAACTAAAACTATATAAACTTTTTTGATTAAAATAAATTATCTAAACTATAAACTACTTTCCTGTAAAATTACTATAATTTTGAACCCCTACTTTACATTTTCAAAACTGTATTGTTTTGCCAAATCTCAACCGATTTTGATCAATTTTTTTAAAAAAGAGGCACAACTTTTCATAGATTTAGGTGCACATGCTAACTCAAAAGAGACAAAAATATCTAAGGGGGTGTTTCCTATGTCGAGCACCAAATAAAAAAAAACTTTTTCAATTTTTGTTAATAATGTACTTTATTCTATAATTTTAAATTTAAAAGTTTTGTACATATACCAAATTAGCATTGAGGCGATGAAATATGTCTTACTATATTGTTATATGTACATATATTACAAAGTGTTTTTAAATTTATGACTAGCATATTATTTATTTCAAATGTACATATTATTTATTTGTTCATTAGGGCAACATGACTTCACTTCACTATGCATCTCAAATAGGACACTTGTATAATGTTATTCAACTGATACGTGACGGCGCAGACATTAATGTAGCAGATGCGGTATGTGTATCCATAAATTAATAATTCATTTTTAGTTAACATAAGCATCAAACATAATTTGTATACAAGTAATTGTTTTTTGACTCAGCAATTGTATATGACCATATTGCAAAAAGGGAGATGTTAAAAAATATGTTAACTGATGGATGGTTATTTAGTCCTATACTCTTTTCTCAAATCAAGACTAACATTAATTGGTTTTAACATCTTTACGATATTTCATTAAACGTCAACAAATTAAATTTTTTTATTATCTTTTTTACCGTTAAATAGTTATTTTAAAATAACTATGGGTATGGCATATCCAGACAGCAGGACATATTATTACATTTATTTGCATGAATACATAAAATATAATATATAAACGTATAGTGAATACGTATACGTATATATACATGCAAGCAAAGCCCACCGCGTTCTCATCAAATACAGAGCATCAGCACTAGCAAAGTATTATTCATACACTTGCTCGCACTGACCCTAATCAACGTGTACATCATTATAATGGCTTTCACGATTTTTTTGAATAAGCACCTAATAGATAGTGTTATAAATGACGTCATGAACAAGCTGTCTAGTGTTATCGTCACGAAGCAAATGTAATTTGCCTTTTTAGTTGGAGATCATCCTGTGTATGTCATTATAACCCAGCTCAAAGCTGATAATCCAGAATAGAACTGTGATATTGTGCCGTTCCGTGGTGTGATGATGAGTGCAATTTACCAGCGATACAAGAAAAGTAAACTAGAAAAGGTACTCGTGGCTAAAGGAGTAATTGCTGATGTCTCTATTGATCATGCGCTACAAGGAAAGGCAAGTATTGTATTAGAGGGAGCTGCACTTTTCCCGGTTTATATATAAGCCACTCATCAGTCAGCTGCTAAATAAAAAGTACATTTTCTACTAGGGTCATTTCCTAATTAGCTGTTGAGACAAAAGATAATCTGACAATTCGGATATAAGTAACTTTCAATAAATCCATGCTGCTGCTAATATGGAGGCTAGATCTCTAAATATGTAGTTTATAAAGGATCAATAGAAGTCAAAATAATGATCAAATCATGTTAGCTAGAAAATGGTCACAGGATTGCTGTTATTGACTCTACTATATATTTATTCAAACGAATGTGAATTTAAAACTGTCGATTTTTTTAATTACGAGTTATTATACCAACATTTGTATTTTTTTTCATACAATGGTTCCACAAAAGAGTTTAACAACGTACAAATTATCTATTCTGTTTTTCTTTCATTAATAATAATTAACGTTGTATATAAATTCAAGACTTATTATATTTTCGTTAAATGTATATCTATGTTTTCATTAGAATGGTAGAACTTCCATTCACTATGCGTCTCGCTGGGGTCACTGTCATATGATCGATGAACTGATAACTAATGGCGCTAATGTAAATGAAAAGGACGAGGTATGTATATATATTATATTTATTTATAAATTACACAGTGAATCGATACCTATATAATTATAATTTTCCAATCTTAATCAAATTATAATTCCGAGCTAGAAATTATAAAATATCTTCTTAAGACTTAATAAGATTGACTAAGTTGATACATTGTTAATATATTATTAAAATCTATCGATACACGGTTGGATACATGTTACACAGTACATGTTTTGGATAATTCAAATTTAGCTAGGTATTCAAAAATATTAATATTATTATAATCAATTTTATTAAAAGTAGTTGTCATTTGTTTAATATATCTAATACACTAGTTACAATGTAAAATATAAGTTGTAGATGTACATGTATACATTCATAAAGTAATATGAATAATATATTTATTAAGAAATGTGACATGTGTGTGTAAGTGTTCCGCTTAGCTATCCTAAACGAATAATAATGCGCCGACGTCTGACATCGATAAGGCAACTAAGCACCTTTCCTGTAGTCCTGTATTTATGACAGTGCAGATCTTGTTATCAACAAACAAAGGTCGTCAGTCTACTACAGCATAAGCATCTTCGCCCGGTATCTTTATGACTCCAGGGGATTTAAGCAGACATTTAAGTCAAGACAAGGCCCCTTCGGGTGCGGAAACTCCATACGCCTAAGATACCAGCTCGCCTGTTGCCTACACCTGGTTGACGACGTAAAGTAAACTGCGGCACTCTTGAAGAGTTTTACCCGCAAGTATTACCTAGCCTATGTTCGAGTGAGACGCATGTCTCCACAAAGATGGACTGAGCAGAACCCTTGCCCATTTGTCCCAAGACTGTACCATCCAGACTTCAGTCGGATGCTATTTCTGGTCGG
>JAYRCC010038884.1:0-11771 GCA_036026455.1 Americanaplana fernaldi | reverse complement strand
GCTGACAAATAAATTTTCATTATTTTATTATATGCCCGCAAAATTACTCATTAGCATCAAAAACAGTTAAGTATAATATATTATAAGGCTTTAAAATGAATAATAAAAAAGTTAATCGATTTTTTCAAAAAAATAGCTTATTTATAGGTAAAGGTCGGCCATATTGAATTATGACGTCATACAAAATTGACGTCAAGATACGATTTAATTTTTGTGATATGAGGTTCCCCATTCCGAGAGCTATCCAAAACTATATATAGTTTGACTGTGGAGATTTTTTTTGGACTAAATATTGGTTCCAAAGTTGCTGTTTTTTGCAGTTTTATTAAGTTATTACTCCTGTTAACAAATATCGACAATAATTTAATGTAAGGCAGTAGATACCTACCTACCTATGAATAAAAACCGATTTCTTTTGTTTAATTTTTTAAGATGTCGGAATAAGGAATGATATCCTAGATCGTTAAGATGTGTCACAGGGTCCTTTCAATTGTCGAGCGTGATCACCTCTCAGAGGTTCAGTAAACTCAACTGGGTCTGGAAGCTAGCTCACACGTCTTCAACCACACTCATCGCTAACATGGTCATCGAATCTATGCATCTATGATACCTGCTGTTTTGGTATCCCATTGTCGTCAAGTTAGAACTCGAAGGTAATCTTGGCACTGACCCAGGTCCGACAGGAATCCATTTAGGGTCCCAGTACTTAAGTGTTAGTGAGCTTATTATGCTACCCACGATTATTGTTTAGCACTCATTGTCGCATTCAGGTTGTTATGTATTGGCCCCCCTCCTTGTAGTTAATATGTATGTGCAGTTTATAAAGTATAACTAATCTATTACTTTATAACTCTATATTACTCTATGGTTAAATGTATCTCTTTTGTTATATTACTTTACTTATTACTAACTACGATAACAACAATTGACACACGCGGTTGTAATCAATAATGTTCTTCATTTGTTAATATACAAGATACTATAATAAATACTTTCATACAAATTACACTCCTTCTTATTACATATAAAACATGGCGACGAGAATGGGATTAAGTGAAGATATGCCTTTAAAATATCCCGAAGTGGAACAATTCTTCAAACGCTTACGCTATCATATTACAGCAACAGGCAAGGAAGATTTTGGCAAGGCAATACTTCTATCTACATGTGGTCAAGCTGGTTTCGCACTTATCGAAACTATATCTGCCCCAACTGACTTAGATAATGAAAATGTTACCTTTGAGACGATACAAACTGCAGTTCTCAATCATTTGAAACCAAAACAAATCCTCCATTACGAGAGGCATCAACTGCATTCAATGTTGCAAAATAGTGACTCCATTAGTACTTATCTCCAACGGCTTAAAGATCAAGCCAACAGGTGTCAGTTCGGCGATTTGCGTGAGCAATTAATCTTGTGTCAATTTATTTTTGGTTTGTCTAGTCATAAATCCAGAGCAAAATTGCTCGCTACTGTTGATCTGACATTAGATGCGGCGGTCCAAATAGCCATGTTGAATGAAACCATCGCATCCGCTGAAGGGAAATTATCTGTAGCAATTTCAGCCATGACAACTACGTCTACTCCTAGTACATCTTCGTCTAATAGTTACCCGAAGCGCAATCCACAACAGCGCATTGCAATTAAAACTACCAACGTTGACAAATCTGCGTGTTATAGTTGTGGAACAAGTGGTCATCTACGGGCTGAGTGCAAATTCCGCCAAGCTATTTGTCATAAATGCGGAAAGCAAGGCCACATTTCTAAAGCTTGTCGTTCATCGACGCTTAATATCTTAACAGCCACATCAAACGATGTGTCATCTTACATTACAGCTCCAAACGGCGATCATGGAGATAATGTGGTTCTCACAGTGTCTGGCGTCACTGACAATTTATGGCATGAGTCTTGCCAGATCGGTGAATCGCTGACGGTCCGCTTCCTCATCGATACGGGGAGCCAAGTGACCATTCTGCCTATGTCTCTGGCCAAAGCTACAGGCTACACTATTCATCCACCACCTGCTCAGACATTACGCGCCTACGGAGGGACAAGAGTTCATGTAGCTAGACAAATTCGCGCCGCCAAGATAACATTTCATGATCATTCATATTTCGGTGATATATAAGTGACTGAGGATAACATGAAACCCATCTTAGGTATAAATTACCTACCTCATTTTCATTTCATTAAAGAATGTGCTCCCTTATCATGTGATTCCTCCGAATTTCTAGCTAGTTTTTGTCTCAAATCGGACCACCACACCAATGGAATGGGCTATCCTCCTCGTAGCTTGCCCTTTTTGATGAAAGCTATGGTGGAGGTGGAATTTAACAGATTACTTGCAGCTGGAGTGATCTATCCAGTTAGAGATCCAGTAATTTCGGCACCTATCGTTCCTGTTGTTAAACAAGCGGGCGATGCTAGACCTATTAGAATTTGCGGTGACTACAGTTTGACCTTACATGAAATCATTGACAGTGATTCTTATACCTTACCACGTTTGGGAGAGATATTACAGAAGGTAAGTGGTGCTACGGTGTACTCCGTTTTCGACCTCGAAGATGCTTACCTCCAAATCGCACTTGATGATTTCATTCAGAGACACATTTGCATCTCTACACACGTAGGACGTTTCGCCTTCACCAAAATGCAATTTGGTATCTCCACCGATTTATTGTCCAAGAGGCTATAGATAAAGTGTTAGTGGGTGTTCATTCGTCAGTTAATAATCAAGATGATATCCTTATTGGTGCCCCCCACTAAAGATCTGGGAAAGAAAGACTAGCTTCCCACAACTTATACGTCAATCCAAGAAAGTACCAAGTGGGTCTTTCCGGAGTCGTGTTTCTTGGTGTCCTACTGCACAATGGTCAACTTCTACCTAACCCGGAGCGTGTCGTTCATTCAAAATATACCTCAACCTACCAATAAGGGTCAACTGCGTAGCCTCCTGGGTAGCCTACGTCATTATGATAGATTTTGTCCCAACTTCTCGAGTATTGTCCGACCTCTTTATCTACTTCTCAAACGTGATTGCCATTGGAAGTGGACTTCAATTCACTCCAATGCAGTTTCATCGTTATTGTGTACCATCCCCGACGGATCTATCACTTGTTACGATCAAACTAAGCCTCTGTTCATTACCAGCGATGCCTCTAAAGATGGACTAGGGTTCACGTTATCTCACGACCCTGAGGTAAAGCAAGTCGTCTGGACAGGTAGTCGCGTGCTCTCGCCGGCGGAGGCCAATTATTCCAATATAGAGCGTGAAGCTCTTGCCCTAGTTGAGGCGGTGAAATATTTTCATCGTTTCATCGCAGGGAGACATTTCACCATCAGGACCGATCATGCTCCTCTCAGATACATTTTTAATTCATCGACTCATTCAGATAGGGTATCTTGTCGACTTCAGCGTTGGGCCATCACACTCAAGGCCTATGATTATTCCATCATGTACATAAAGGGTGAACACATGCATTTGGCTGACACGTTATCTAGATTACCCCTTCCCAGTGACTCCAAGGTACCGGTTGTTGATATGTTGGAAATTAATTCGCTTCAGGAATTTGCTGAACGTGATTCCTTACTTCAGGATATAGCTTATCATCCAGATGCTGATATCATATTACTGCAACGTTACATTGCTAACGGCTGGCCGCGTCATGTGCCACCAAAGATGCTTCCGTACTCTAAAGCTGCTCAAGAATACACTATTCAATCCGGAATAGTGTACCGTGGATCGCGCATTGTACCCCCTAGACAATTACGACAACGCATATTGGCCACTCTGCATCAAGATCATCCAGGCATAGTTCGCATGATACGTTTGGCACGACAGTACTTCTGGTGGCCAGACATTGACTCTCATATTAACTCCTTCGTCCAACGGTGCGATGCATGTCAAATTCGTGCCAGGAAACGCACCAACACCCATCTTAAATCATGGGAGGAGACCATCACCTTTTTTGAGAGAGTGCACATCGACGTAGCCCAATACACAGACAAGAAATTTCTTGTGATTGTAGATTCCTATTCAAAATGGATTGACGTGCAACCATTGGCAAGCCTATCATCTAGTTCTGCTATTACGGCTCTACGCTCGACTTTTAAATACATGGGGTTACCAAAATGCATTGTTTCAGATAATGGGACTAATTTTGACTCCAAAGAATTTGACGAATTCCTCAATAATAACTACATCCGTCAGATAAGAACGCCACCGGGACATCATCAGTCCAACGGCCTTGTTGAGAGGTATATCCAAGAGTTCAAACTGTATCTCAGTCATCATACTACCGATATTCAGCGCGCCACAACTGCTTTCTGTTTATATCATAACACCACGCCGACTGCTACAGGCGCTATTCCCACCGAATTCATTTACATACAGAGTATAAGAACTCGTCTGTCAGTTCAACTCACAGAAAAGGAATTACCGCATCAGCCATCTCCAGTCTATGTTCGAACAGAGAACCAGCAGCCAGCACCCTCCACCATCGTAACGAAGATGGGAAGCAATACCTCGATAGATGAACGAAATCGTCTCGTTCATGATGCTGATCATACTCCTAGAATGTTACCGATCACGGAGATTGAGCCAGTGGAAACCACTTTGATTGAAGATCCAATTACTCCTGGGGAACAAGAGACCCCAACTACAGACACTGACCCAGTTCTTCAGTACCCAAGGCGCGGATCGCGTTCGCGCCATCCACCAAGGCGTTATGGACTTGACGATGACTAAAATGTAGGGGTGTTATGTATTGGCCCCCCTCCTTGTAGTTAATAAGGATGTGCAGTTTATAAAGTATAACTAATCTGTTACTTTATAACTCTATATTACTCTATGGTTAAATGTATCTCTTTTGTTATATTACTTTACTTATTACTAACTACAATAACAACAATTATACACACACGGTTGTAATCAATAATGTTCTTCATTTCTTGATATACAAGATACTATAATAAATACTTTCATACAAATTACACTCCTTTTTATTACATATAAAACACAGGTCATGACCTCGAAAAAGGACACTGAAGCAGGTATGGAGATCTCCCATGCTCCCGGGGCGCGATTGCGCAAAGACAGATTGACTCCATCCGGGCGTAGTACGGTCATAGTTACTAGATTCTAAAATCTTGTTCACACCTGCATCCATCATAAATGGTGTTGCCTAAATGTGTTCTCTTAACGACCTCATAGCTCCCAGCGCCACGCGGGGGATGCCACTCGGATTTACTTCTCATGAAGTAGGGTCAGAACTTTCACCTCAACCTGCACAGGACAAGCGAAGGCTCTTAATAAATGTTCTCTTTGTTTTTACTTGTACAAGTATATATGAGGAATAATATATACTGTAGATTTAGTGTGGACTTTTTTTATTATCTAATCTGCACGGGACATAATAATAATACCTATTCTTTCATTCTTTAATTGCCTGAGCCAGGCCCATTCATCTACACATACCATGATAAATATAAATATAATATTTATCAATATAATACAAATAGTTCGTATCGCTGGCTTAAGTTAAATGTTATTCATCGTCTGTTAGACTTTGTCAGTTGGATACCAGGTTCAAACCTTACATAGTATATAACCGTCAATTATTAATGTGTATATACTGTAACCATATTATTTTACCACTGTGCCACGGTCACACGTTGTACAGCCCGGGCCACTTCTAACGCCGCTCCTTAACAATTATCATATCTTTGCATAGACATTTTAAATCCCAATTTATTAGATTTACTAGACGTTTCAATCATAAATCCTTTTTTGACCATTCTGTTAAATTCTTATTTAATATTCTCATTCATAGAGGTTTCTCTTTTCGTAAACTTAGGTCTATTCTGTTCTTCAATCTGTAGGTTACTATGACATTCGTTCTTGGAATTTTGGTTCCACCCCTTGCTATACTTGCTCTATCTGTCCTTACACTTCTCCACACTATGCTTTCTATAATAATGATAATGTACCTTTTAGGATCTTTTCTAACTTATCTTGTTTCTCAACTAATATTTACTATATATCATTTTTTTGTACTCTTTGTCTATTTTTGTAGATTTTTCTTCTGAACTCTTATTTAATACTATCCCCAAATTTATTTAATCCTTTTTTCCTACCTTTAGTCATTTTTGCTCTTCTGATCACTCCCTTTCTAATTTTCGGTTCTGTGGTCTTCAATCTCATTTTTATCATAATTTACATATAACTCTAATTTAATTTTAAAAAAAATAAACCTATATGGATCCGCCGCCTTAACACAAACAACTTTCCAGGCCTCAATAGCATTCCACTTTCTAACAATATTCCCTTTATCATCCCTTTTGCCCCACATAATTACACATCATTTTCACACATTAAAAATATTTACTTTAATCTTTTTCATCAAATTTGATTTCTATTTTTTTCTATTTTTAAATTGGTTAATTTCTTTGTTTACTACTTCTTCAATTTTTTAATGTTACCATACTTTTTAAATTTGTTTGTTCGTTTAGATCACCTAATTTAACTTTTTGACAATTATTTGGAGACATTTTACTGTTATTGTTTATCGTTCACCATTGTTATTGAAGAAACCGTCAAGGCGAAAATTTTGTCATATTTTCAAATATTCGATTCTTCAGTTCCAGTTTATTGTTTGTATATTTATTTTGTCACATGAATGAAACCATATTTTTGAGCTAAAGCTATTATAAACTCAACTACATATTATCTACATATTCCTACTACTACCGAGCATCATTTGTTAGTATCCAATAATCTACCTACCTACCCAGCTAAAGGGGACTACTTCCTGCCTGTGGATCGATAATCTGGTGAGATATGGGATGGGCGGGATGCCAAGAGCCCCACACATTCGAGGCGCAGAACAACAAGGACGAGCTGCACGAGCACATTGGCAATGCATGGATCTTGTTCGGGTGCTCCATCGTGCTGCTGTTCATCATGACGCTGATCTACCACTGCATTGATCTCACCTACAATAAGAAATCCAACATGTGGACCGAGGTAAATAAATAAGTATAATAAATGGCATATACTCACTGTTCCATAAGTCACTAACACTGTTTTAAGAAATTGTTAAATATAGTTTTTTTAATGTTTTTTTTTCCTTTCCCTTGCCGCTATATTGTATTTATAAACTTGGTTAACAATGTATCAAATTCAAATGTCAATATTTACAATAATTGTTCAAAATATCCACCGTTCTGTTCAATTGTGTCAACGCAATATTGACACCTTTCAATAACATTTGTGATGAACTCTTCCCTGTATTTTGATCAATTTGATCGATAAATGCTTCTATTCGAGTTCTAAGCTCATTAATTGAATTGCATTCAAAAAGAAGAAAAAATATTGTGGGTGCTGAGATTAAAACAGAAGAAAAAGGATTCTTATAAACGTTGTCACAAACACATCCCCGGCCCACAGCCAGAAATCATTGATGGATAGATCTGGGCTGCATGAACCAATTGCTTTTGGACCACCACAGACAATCTAGCAATCTGACAAATGATGATTCAACAACTGTCTTACTGCTAAACTAAAATGAGGTGGAGCTCTATCTTGCTGAAATATCTACTTCGAACTCTTGTTTCTGTGAAAGAAAGGAATCCCTTCATTTTCCAAAATAACTCAATAGCCCGTATTAATAGACACTGAGTAAATTGTGAGTTTTCTCCAAGTTTACTTAGAGTTTTCTCAAGACGATATTAATAGACGTTTTTTCAAGGTCATCAAAAGCCACAGAGAAATCTCACACAAATCTCATGTAAATCTCAAATTGTTTATTATTTATTATTTATTGGTGCATTTAAAGAAAACATTAAATTTTAAGAGATAAAAACGTAATTAAATCATTTTAATATTTTATAATGATAAGTCTTGTAAATAATTCCACATTATATTTTTATGAAATTCATTTTAAAGACGTTTTTAAATATCAATCTGTTTTATTTTTATATCAAAATGATCTTTAACTCATTTTTTATTCTTAGTTATTACTTTAAAGGTATTTATAATGTTAAAAAAAACAATATTCATAACGTTGAGATTAGTCTGGGTTTACTATTCAGGTGACTCAGGTTTCTCATCTCAATCTCAGCTTTTTCGGTCTTTTTCTCCAAATCCAGGTACCTCGACTCGTCTCCGATTCGACTCGAACTCATCTCAATCTCAAACGTCTATTAATACCATTTAGAGAAAACTCTGAGAAAACTCATGAGAAACGACTATTAATACGGGCTTATGTATGTATACCTAGTACATACCAAAGATGAATAAACTCAACCAGCGTGCATGCATAGCGGAACTCTTTTATTGATCAGGCGACATAGTTTGTCTTTCCATAAGTAGGCTCATGGGTGCACTGCACAGGGACAAATAACTATACGAATGCAGAGTGAAATACTTTCAAGAAAAGAGAAACGTATTCTAGATTGAGTTTCAAATATCATTTAAAATAATAATTAAAGTAGAACAATCAGTTAAAAATAGAAATGAAAAAAAAACACTTTTTGGAACTTCATTTCGATCCACTATTTAACTAACTGCCACACATTCGCGTAGAAAGTAAACATTTTAATTATAAAATGAAATACCTTCCAGCAGGACTTTTTGTTTTTACAACAAACTATGTATGTATAGTATATAAATAAGTATGAGTATCATTGAAGTGACGGGGCATGGATGCAGAATCACATTTTATATTTCATATTTCAAAATATGACAAAAAATAACTTAGAATTAAGAAAAATATTAAATTCGAACGTTATGAATATATTTTATATACTTGTCGGCTGAGCCGAGACTCTATAGCATACAACAAATTATACATAGATGCTCAGTATATTTCTGTGTCACTCTCTCTACTCCATCCATATCCATCAATTCGATGTCTATTTTCAGGTGGTGAGTCATTCAGTGCTCTCGCAACACGCCAGTCTCTCCCACTCAGTCACAACAACAGTTGGTGGGGGCTTTAAAATGGTGGACTTTAGATTCCCTGTTGGACCGATATTCAGCTGTGTTGATGGTAAGTCGAGCATAATATATAGTCATAGATAGTCATCATAGAGAGAGAGAGAGAAATAATTATTGAAGTTTTTGGATCCATTTATGAACCGGTAGGTGGGTCATATAAGCCGTTAGATGGGTAAAAAACTACTAACTTTGAAGAATAATAGTATGACTTGCCACCTACCGGTTCATATGAACGTACAGACGATAAAGTATAAAAAAAAGAACAACTCCAAAGCCCACATCCTCAAATAGGAAGCCAGAACAGTATGCCATAAACAAATGACTAGAATCCGAGGTTATCCTACACCAAGCCCAAGTATGCAGGATCACCACAACTAGAGATAACTTGAGGCTTCCTTCACAGTATATCGGCAAACTGACATCCCCACTGTTCCCACTCTGCCAATTAGCTGAAGAAGACATCAAATATCTATCTTTTGACTACACTGTGAAAACACAGAACACGACTCTATGGCCACTTCACCCATTCCCTTCTTAACCAAATAAAAGTAGAAGAATACCTAGATAAGCCTCTGACTTTCGACAAAGAGAGCTTGCAAGACATGGTTTATGCTATGGTACTCATGGTAGCATGAACAATTTCTCCCTTGTAGGAGAAACCGAGGGGGGTGTAGTTACCTGTCATTTTGCAAATTCACCACAGTAGGTACATGTAATGGAAACTCGTACAGCCTCAGAAAATTATTTTGTTTTTCTTGATAGGTACCAGGGTAGATTTGAACCCGGAGCCTGTGGACCCTTAGGCTAGCGTGCTAACCGTTAGGCCACGAAGACTTGGTAAGATCTGGAGTATAGTCAAGCTATTTCTCTGATATTTTCTATCGCAACATACGGATGATTCATTAGCTGGAAATTAGAGGAGTATGTAATATGTTCAACAAATCGTCGAAAATCATATAAGTCTACTGGTTAGCATCATTCGTCAGAAACTCCAATACTATGGACTATATATTCTTCTTCTGGAAATCGGCTTTAGTCTTCTGAGAGGTCGACTTCCTCCAGATGGCTCAGTATTTGGGTCAACTCCAATACGATGGACATACGTAGCCAGACTGTAACAAGCAGATTAGGTATCGTAGAAATGTGTGAGGGGCGTGGACGGACGCGGTAGAACGAAAATGAGTTAGATTGACGTCATCAAACACGAACTTCGAACATCTATGCAAGCAACAAAGCACTAAACCAAGTGAGATGGAGTGCAGATTGCATAGAAGTCTTCGACAGACTGTATGACATGTTTGAGACATCCTTCAGCAGAACGTCTTACCACTGTACCACAGCAGCTATCCTCTAATCTGTTGAGCACATAAATCCGACTGCAAATCCGTCTCAACCACGCGAGTTCAAATCCCATAGCTGACATAGCTGATTTTTCCATATAATTTTTATTGAAATGAGTTTACAAAATAATTGTATATAGCCGTTTGGTCTTGTCAGTCGCAAGACGAGTCCAATGTCAAACTCCCCAAAATAATGGGATACCTAGTTAACTATAGAAGTATTTGCTTTTTTAATCAGATGACTAGCTACTTAAAATTTCTGTTTAATTAATTTAAAATAGACTTTCCTTCTTCACTTTGATGTATGTAGTATATATAATTTGCTATTTATAGAATTTTGATGACGTACGAACATCTATTCATTTACCTAATGTCAAATTGTATTCAGGCTCTTCTTATATTATATGTAACATGTTTGTAAAACATGTATTATTAAGTACCTATATCATTATCGCAATGAAGTTTGTTTAACAAAAGAAATACATACCTACAGGCGTGAATTTAATGATGGACGCACAGAGATGATAATTATGATATGTGTCTACAATATTCAGTTCGCATTTCGTCAACTATATTTATAAAGTTAGACGGGTTAGAGAGTCTTGGAATGACCGATAGGCTAGAAGTCAATCAAGTTAAGACCCCTTCTTTTTAACTATAGTGTTGTGTATGATGATCAAGGTAATATACAGATTTTTAATCTTATTTACACGTTGTTCCAATTCTCATTTTTTAATCTTGATATGAATTCTTAAAATTCTTATCAGATTGATTTAAAAAAAATTATTCTATGTTTTTAATTGGAATTTTTGTTGGTTAACTTTACTATTAATCACATAGTAGAACGAACATGTAACTTCTATCTTTCCTATAATAATAAAACGCAACCACGTCAAACATGTATATATTTCCACATTTTGACAATAAAAATATCATATTATTCACTCATCATATAATTTATTGAATTGAAATTTGTATATACAAACAATAAATATGATACAGACAAAAACAGTTACACAATTGTATAATTTACACAATTCATTGCCGTTTTTTACAAATGTTCCTCTTCCTCCTGAGCCCTAACATTGACTCGTTCATGGTATTGAGTGAACCGTCAATGTCATGACATAATTGAACATTAAAAATTGCAAATGCACTTACTATGTGTCGGTATGAGGTATATAGTTTAAAAAACTAAAATTTAAAAATGTTCAACATTTAAAACATCGTCTTGTGAGTAGTGCAATTGACATTTTCACAATTTTTATGTTATTTCGGATTCAAATTCTTTAGTCAAAATTTCCTCACTCAAAATTTATTTCCTCACTCATAATTAATATTTCAAATTAAAATCATTTTTTTGAGAATTCTGTGGCAATATTCAAACAATTTTTATATTTAACAGTGAGTTTTTATGGAGAGCTCTGTGGCA
>JAYRCC010037773.1:0-11783 GCA_036026455.1 Americanaplana fernaldi | reverse complement strand
ATACCATACACATCTTCAAATTGCCCTTCCTGTCTAACTACGCTCACCCCGCCCGATCTGTTGCACAACCCCCAACATATCATAACCCATCTTGATGGTCCCGGTAGGATTGTCCTGCTCCAATCCGGAGCAGGGTAGGCGGCCATCACAACAACAACATCGAAAACTACTCGGTTTAGAAATTCATTTTTACCTATCGTTAACTATATCGTTTACAAAAATATTGTCTAGCTTTATCTTTTTTATTACACATTACGTCTTTTCCTTTCTATTCTGAATTACTTTTTTATGACAAGCTCATTTTATGTTCAAGTATTAATTACACGTATGTATATTCCATGCTGAGTTGACTATCATTTCTTCTATTACACATTTATTAATGTTATGTTGTAGAATACAGCGACACCAACGTATTTTAATAATGACACGCTACATTTTTTAATGTATGCAATGTTGTACAGCGCATCTTCTCTTGCTATGCTACGTTTTATTTCGATGTCTGATTATTTAGCAGAAGTGGAAAACAGGACTGCGCATCATTACATCGCCTGTTTTCATTATATAACATATCCCATGGGATTGGTATTTGGACCTATGATTACTTTTGGAGCATTTTTCATCCAGGTAAATGTTTGTTATCTCATGTTGTTATCCCCAATTAGGCCCACTTTTAGGACTACACTGGCAGTTATATATATATTATAATAAAATTATGGAAATATAAAATCAAATAACGTTTATTTTTTATAGATATCACTTGAAAAGCGTTCAATTCCATATGATTACAAATCATTAATCCGGAAGGCATTACGTGTTGTATTCTATTATATGGTTCTGCACTTATATAATCATTTCTTGCCGTTAAATGCTTTTTACAAAACCGACCAATACCATAATGCCCCACCACATATTCTATTTATTGGTTTAGTACAGTATGCGTTGACGTTCTATTATTATTACATCGTTGTATACGTTTCAACCAATTTCTTTGCCGCCCTTGATTGTGTGAAGTTTGTAGAGGGACCAGATTGCATTCTTCGGACATACCTGTATTCAGAGATGTGGAGGTATGTTTGTTAATTAATCAATTAAATTATATTACTTTATTATTTCAATTGTCAAAATTACAACATTGATTAGATTTAGAAAATGTCTACATACAATTCGGTTCATTATTAGACTCTTGACAAAAACGGAATCAATTTTTAAGTTTTGATTTCGAAATCAGTTTCATTACCGTATACTTTATTTATGAAGCTAGGCTATCTCTGTCATTCACAACTGTACATCTACATGCCTAGCTAGATAGCATAAAATCAGTCATTTTTCTAATAGCAAAGGACACAATAACATTCCCATTTTTATTGTGAGTATGTTAAGACTATATTCTAAAACAGAAAAAATAGAAACATCAAGACGAGAATGAACAACTATATAAAAAGCAATCATTGATTCTAGTAACGAATTAGAAGTGGATCACAAAAAGGGGGCCCAATGAATCCAACAGTTGTTGGTACTGGTTTAACACGCTCTTTCACAAAAGAACACATAGATGCACAGTGCCCTTGACTGGATAACACATTAATAATGCTGCACTACTATATATAATAGACATTTGTATTGGAAGATGAGTTACCTGAAACAACATCACTTAGACAAATTACCATAAATATGAAGTTACTCTGAGTACCCGACGACTGCTGACATGTTTGAAACAGCCAGCTAACACTATTCCGCACTGTATAATAATTCATCGTACCTATCGATATCGATTTTTATCCATAGTTCGATGTCGATATGACGTCACATCGATTTAATCTCATTTGACTTGTAATCAAGTAAATATATATAATTTCATTTCATAATTATCAACACATTTTATAAACATACACGAGCTTAGGATGTATATATGTATAACAACAAATTTAAATTTCGATCTAAAATCAAGGAAGTAAGAGCGCTTCGATATCGATACGATGAAATTCAAGGAACGTTTTTACAACGGGATGTACAACAAAAGAAGCGATAAATGTGGACACACCACCAACACCAATACTTCTCAAATAATTTTAGATATGGGAGACAAGGATGCAATACATGACAGAACGCATTTAGGGATAAGAACTGGATGTAGTTCTCTTAACTAAAATAAACACTCTTCACACAGCTTGAAGTTCCAAGTTGAAATCTGATCGACAATACAATTGACTTGTAAAACTATGACAAATTGACAAATGCAATGATCATAAATATAATTTTCATAAATACTATTTTGATCCAATTTTTCATTTCCAAATGACACAATTACTCATCAGAATGACACTACCTTTCCAATACAGTCAGAGAAATAGATAGCAAAAAGCATATATAATATATGCATAATAATCATGTTAGAATGAGAAAAGTTGACAGAGACACATTTGCGACTATCAATCAGTGCCATTCTGAATTTTAATTTTGTCATATAGATATGAAAACACTATATTTTCATTTACATTTATACTTTTATAGATTTAGCATTTTCAAAATATCTACACTTAATAAATATATCCTGTTCAAACCTTATTCAGACAGTTTGTATTCTGATGTTTAGTTTTTTTCTACAGGGTGATTTAAAAACTTAACCATTTTCAGTCCGTAATATACCTTTAGTCAATAGTCATAGTTACTCCGGAAGTAGAGCTAACTCGCTTATTGTCATAGGTTTAGATAATATATACTACATATTATACGATTCATTCATAATAAATTTTACGTAAATTTTACATAAATATGTATTCATAAAAGTAATGTTTTTTTCATTATTTCAGGAAGTTTGACAATGGCTTATATAAATTTATTATAAGGTGAGTCGTCTTCTAATTACCTCTATCAAAACATACATAATATAATATGTTGAACAGTGGAACTTTGTTTGCTATATTGCTATAATGGGTATGGTATATATTTTTAACCCACCCGTCGGCCCGGCGCAATATCTTTCGAGCTGGTAAGGCACAATTTTAAGTGGCCTGAAAAAGTGATTGTCATATTTTTAGAGGGAAAATTCTTGAACATAATATTCGATTAATTATATGTAGTCAGGGCGGCAGATTAGTGAATTAATTCATTCGAATTATACCCTTATAAAAAATAACTTAAGTTATCCTAAAGTTAAGCCTATAGATTTCCTTAAGGAAAACTTAAGGAAATCTATGGGCATCTATAGTAAAATCGAACCGCAAACTTAAGGAAACTTAAGGAAAATATCCTTAAGGAAAACTAACGTTTTCCTAAAGTTAAGCCTATAGATTTCCTCAAGGAAAACTTAAGGAAATCTATAGGCATCTATAGTAAAATCGAACCGCAAACTTAAGGAAACTTAAGGAAAATATCCTTAAGGAAAACTAATGTTTTCCTAAAGATAAGCCTTTAGTAAAATCTAACCGCAAACTTAAGGAAAACTCAAGGAAATCTATGGGCATTTATAGTAAAATCGAACCGCTAACATACAATCAAAATCGTGAAATAATTAACAACTCTTACAAGGATTTGATCAATTGTTTGGCAGCAAATTGCATGAGTAGATATAAAAATCATCATTCCATATAGCCAATATGATGTTGAAATCTCGGAAGAGTTATTATGGACCATCATGAAGATAATCAATTGAGCTGAGAGCATGAAAAACACAACAGTGTAGCTGAAAATTAAGAGGAGAATGAAATAATAGATAAAACAATTGAAATATCAACAACATTTTAAAATTGAAATGGTAAAATAATTATAAATTCTTACAAGGATCAGATACATTGCTTGGCATCAAATTGCACAAGAAGAGATGAAGATAAAACCAATATGAATGTTGAAAACAGAAGAGTTATTATGGACCATCATGAAGATAATCAATTGAGCTGAGGTCGAGACAGATGCGAATGGCAAACAGGTCAGGCAGAAGATTGCGATGGCGCACAATGGAAGCAAAATGAGGTAAACACATGTATGTAGATTTGGAAGTAAGTGTGTGAGAGGCCTTGGTGAACTCAGGATCATTGTGGTTGTCTCTTGGAGGCACCAGGAAAGGGTAGGATGAGTAGTTGGTGGAGTCCCGCGGTGTCGTAGGACGAATGATCTGTGCACTAAGAAGATTTGTGACGAGTTGTTCCTGGATGTGTTTAAGTTGGGGTTGGGGTCAGGAGCACAACAGGAGAACATAGATATTGTAGAAAAATCTAGTCTGGTCATGATATGCAGAGATATCATGGTGCTTGTCACACGTAGGTGTGCAGATATGATAATTGTCATCAACTGCTGGCAGTCTGGGAGCCCTCGGCATTGATACATCACTGTTGTCCAAGATGTCCAGCACGGTCACGCTTACAGCGGATGATGACACAGACAAAATATATTACTCATTCATGCTATGAGGGGGCAAATCACAAATTGAAATAGAATATTGATTTGAAAAAGCAGCATGCTTTGCCCTTATATGTGAATGACGGATTATGCGGTGAACATTTGTCATATAGAAAGATGAAATGTGTGATACATTTTGCAAAAAGTGTGTAGGAAGTGGCGACAGCAAGAACCCACTCAAATAAAGGGCATTATCACATCTTTTACATGACTCAGAAAAAATGGGACAAGAACATTTGGTATAAATTTTTGTTATTTCAATGTATTCATTGGCTTTTGTACTGACGTAACAATCCTGCCTTTTAGCTGTTTTCTTGACATGGATGCAAACTTTGTCTATGACACACTTCTTGTAGGAATACACACAAACAGGAGTTGAATCGGGCAATCGATATTCTTTGGTGTCTTGAACGATATCACATTGTCCGAAGACAATGCAATTGGGAGAAATATATCTCAATCTTTTGACCATTTTCTTGGAAGATGTTGTGTTGAGAATGAATTGAATTTCTGGAGAATTAGCTGATGCAAAGACATTGTCAACTAAGGAGGTCTGATATTGAATCAATGCCATTTTGAAAGCAAGTTGTTGAGGAAGATGTCTTGAGCCATGCATTAACTTACTAATGTCAAAAAGGTTCGATTCGAATGGGAAGCAAGAATGTGCCCACAATGGACCCCAATTTCTAACACAATCAGGAAGATGAAGCAGTTGATGCATGTTGAAAGTATAATACTCTTTGCCATATAACTCTTCAATACCAGATACAAACTTTTGCAAAAGTTGCTGAGCCGTATCACAATCTTTCATCAAATCAGTAGGTTGGAGTAACAGAAATATTGCTTCAACTAAGAGTAACCAATGCTGGAGATAATTGTCTGGCAGAATATCTTGGAGTACAATTGGGGAGAGATATAGCAACCAAGTCCTCCACTCAGTTGCTTTGAAGAATGCCCTGGATTTCAAGGATTGGGGCAGACGGACAAATTCTTTAGTTGGAATGAACTGAGAACACCGCGCATCAATCTTAGTCAGCTGAGACATGATGTTGTATGGTTTTCCAGTAGCTGTAAACCATAAATTTGTTATTGCTGGCACAACACCAAGACAGACGGCATGCTGATAGTCATGGTCCACACATTTCACAATGTCAAAATGCAGAATATCCAGAAGAGGTGACTGTGCTTTCATACCAAACTTGGCAACAGAAAGAGGGTTTGAATGACGCAGAACTGATTCGTGTGATCTTGGAATAATGTCATCTGGTTCTGTAAATGGGTAGATATGAGCATGGCCTCTGCCTTTTGGAACATGTTTACCTTGGTCAAGACAAGATTGACAACCAAATTTCCCATTAAACTGTATCATATTGAGTAAAGGTGCCCGAGCTACTGCATCCGCCTCCAATAAAAAGGATTTCACACATGTTTGTATACCTTCAACGTTGAGACTACATGGTACTGCAAGATTGTTGAGTTGTGGAATTAGTAATTGCAGCATATTGTTTGTGTTTGGTTTACTTGAGCCAAAATACACAAACGGTACAAGAATGTCCTTCCATCTGACAGAAGTTTCTAACTCATTGACTATAATTTGAAAGGGCCAAATTGAAAAAGTAGAGGATTTGAACAGCGGCTTACCGTCAAAATGAATAGTAAGTGTCAGACCATCATTATCTGGGTTATAATGTTTATAGGCAACACCAGAAGAAATGTCAATGTTGTCCTGTGACATGGGAGGTGATTTAGATAGCAATGTTTGTAATTGGTCTGACAAATCACCTAGTAGAACACACGCATCACTTTTACTGGCATTATCACAACAGGGCACATCATCATTTATTATATTGGAACAATGAGTACATATATACTTAATAGTGTACTGTACTTTGACATCTATCAATGATTGAAAATGATAAAGTGATGTGAATGGAAAATTTGGACATGTGATCTTAAATAAGTCAATCAAATCAGAAATAGCAGCATTAGTTAAATTATGACGAAGAACATATTGAATAAATAAAGCAGCGGTGTGATTCGTCACAATTGGGGATTTACTACTTGGAACATTGAGGTCGGGATCCGGAATATCATCAAGTATATCAGGAAATGCAGATGCAACATCTTGAACAAAATTGTCATCAGACCCAATGACATGTGGTATCTTTGCTTCAGGAGAATCTAACCAATTGTCAACATCACCATTGCCATCACCAATATCTGATTGTCGAAGTGCATTCCTTGCACGCCATAATTTGTACCGAGAGTGAACTTGATGTTTCTTCATAACATAAACTGAAAAATAATTATAAAAAATGGTAAATAAAGGCTGTTGCCACCCAAATGAAATTTATGTTATGTGGGGACAGGTCACGTTCAGACTTCAAGTACAATCATGGAATAGTACACGGGGTTGCCACTTCATCTGCCTGATAAAATTCCCGACTTATTCCCTATTTTCATCTCTGATTGTGTCAATCAGTTATGTTTGAATAATAAAAATATATTCAAATTTTCTATTTTAATTCTAGTGTTTTTACTTCTTTTTCATCTAAATAAGGTTAACAAGGTTAAGCAAGGTGGTTACTTGGTTAAAAATTAAATTTATTTTGTAAACCAATTATAGTTAAAATTACATATGACTTTTTAGAACAGCATATATATAATTCACGACAATATCTAAAATTCAGTGCTAAAGTGAAATCCCTGACTTTTTATCAGAAATGTAACTGTTAAAGCTAAGTTCCTGACTGGGAGGGATAAAAATGGTCAAAACGGAACGTACATACTTTATGGATGGCCCGAGTTTAACTACAGTAATGATGACATTCTAATATACACTTAACGTGCCAAAATTACATAACCAAACATAGAACATGTAATAAGTGTTGCCATAGCCATATTACAATTATTCCACATTCATGTAATATTTAATGTTCAAGTTTTGATTGTACATTTTGGAAAGGAAATACCATCACAACAACATAAAATATAATGGTTATTACTATACAATGTTATTTAAATCCAAGAATGTAAAGTCAAACAAAATCTAAATGGAAATACTTTAAAATAATTTAATAAAAAGTAAAAAGTAAGGATTGATAAATTTTATTAAACTTAATATTCAATATGTACAGATTAAAACTTTATAATAAAGAAAAAATGATAATATACAAATTTAAATCATACAATATTAAAATTACATGATACAGACATCTAACAATATTAAACTTACATACAGACACCTTTAAATGTCTTGTGACATAAGAAATATACACACCCTAACTAAAACCTGTAGGTATTATAATCGGTTAAGAATTATTATATACATTATACATATTATATATCCAATGTTACTTTAAACGGATGTAGCTTTATAACTTTATAATAAAGAAAAAAAGATAATATACATATTTAAAACATATAACATTACAATTAGATATAGAACAAAGTCACATTTAAATGGATGCAACCAAAAAATCTAAAAAAAGGCTAAGGGGGTGTACTATAGAAATAAAACAGTAAATAAAGACAGTTAGGTGATATTTTGGGACATAATGAGATACTCAGACATTGTTTGACTGAAATGACTTGGTCAAAAAATCATCACCACTTTCACTCTCACTATGTTGTAGTGTAGTATGGTTGGAGGGTGATTGTACCACTTTGTACCACTGGCCTTTTTTGCCCCTGATTCGGCGACAATCAGACAGCTTGTTCTGACAAGCTGCCTTAAGATCAGACATTGAAGCATGTGGAAACTTATGAGCGACACAGGCATATATATTTGAAATTATGGTGGGATTTAACTGCTGTTTAGCATCATGGCGATTGGCCTTTGAGCCAGTTAGTGAGCAGTTGTGCATATCATCTCTTGTGAAACAAAACTGCATCAACTGCCTCACCATTTTAGTAGCAGAGGGCTCTAAAGATGCTAACATATACTCACTATCTGAGATTTTCAACTTTTGCGCAAATTCAACAGAATTTGTTGCTGGTTTGGGGACATTTTTAGAAAGTTCATCTTGAACGATAGACCGAATCAATGTCTCTAAAGCTATTTTAGACATACAAATATTATCATCTGATGTTTGAGTGGAGGATGTGCTGTTTGTTTGAATGTGAGATGTTTCAGCTGATGTAGATAGGTGGGACTTGGGGGCAGACATCCTAGGTGTTGATGTTGACTGTGATGATGCTGGGATGTCAAAAGATGTTGAGTAACTGAGTTTTGACCTCTTTGAAGCAGAATCCTTTTCAATTGTGTCATTAATTTTGGCCATCAGTTTGACCAAAACCACCTGCAAACCATCATGATCATCTGAAACAAAGAACACAATGATGAATTCATATGATTTGCAAATTGAATGTATGATTCATGAACAGTTTATCTGTACGTCCTGTTTACAAACTGTAATTAACAAAATTACAATGGCCTCCGGCATACTAGAATAGTTGATGTCAATATTTATGTCAATATTTGATGTCAATATTTAAAGTCAAACAAGCTCTTTTTTATTCCAGTGTGGCAGAATACTTTTATCATTCAAAATTTAATTTTAAATACATCAAAATTATAGCCATACACCAGTTTTCATAGTTTGACCTTTTTGGTGGAGATCTCTGTGTGAAAAGTTTCCCTAGAAATATTTCAGGTGCAACTTTTTTATAGAAAATCAAAAAATGTACCTTTGTTTTTTACAATGACAATCTTTTGAAGAAAAAAAATCGACAAAATAGATTTTTAACAATTTTTATTTTATTATATAAAACATTTTCCAATGTTGAAAAAACTGATCAATCATACGGGCGACATTTAGAATTTATTAGTTATAAAAAATCTATACAAAATTTGCACGTACGTGAAAAAAAACACATAAAAAATTTAAAAATATATTTGTTGGACTATGTGTGGACCCCAGATGTAACTTTTACTGATTTGGGGTGCAATTTTTTTTTTAAAAAAACTCCACCAAAACTTTGCCTAACTATGAAAACTGTGTCATATGTGAATGAAAAAAGTCAAGCCGGCTCTTTGGGAATTTTTTCCCAAACAAAATGACAAAATGTTAGTCAAACAGGCTCTTTTTTCATTTATCTTTATGACTATGTGACTATGTGAAGATAACAATGCTATAATTATTAAATTTGCAAATAATCAAAATATATGCTCACCATGTACTGCTAGTAGTCTGCCCTTGTGTGTTGACCCTTCTACTCTGAATTTAAAATTCCCATATGTAGAATCGTTGCACAGAAGAGGTGTCGGGTCATCTATTAGTTTTGTCAAATTGTTGCACTTTAACTCAATTCTGTCAAGGCATTGGCTCATCCGTACTATTTGTAGGCCAGAAGCAAAAGATACCAATCCATACTTAATAGATGCCATTTTACGTTTTTCAAATTTTGTTAATATTTAAATTTTAGGTCAAACATGAAAATGACTTCATTAAAACTATAAACATTATAAAGTATAATATAATTTGTTTGCTGTTCAATCGGTATAGTGACCATGATTTCATAGATACACAGTCACATTAAACGATTATTAAGTAGTAAGAAATTGAGACAGACAGACAAATAGACTAATTTGCTGTATTTTCTCACATAAACTATTTAGGCTTGAGTTATGGTTGAGTTATCTGTATGGTTTGGGTTAGGATTAGGGTCCATATTCTCATAAGCTCCTAGTCGAACTTTCCTTTAGGTTAATAAAGTTATAGGAGTAAAGTCGACTTAGACCCATATTCAAAGACGCTCATTGAGACCTTGAACGTATGTTTTTGTATAGGTTGAAGGACTACTTGAAACTCAAGGAGTGACTTAGAATATGGGCATTAGTACCTATATATAACTTTCGTTACAAAAGCCTATTCACTCAGCTGTTTTAAAACTCATTAAGATCTAGGATCTGACTTTCAAGGAGACCTTATAAGGTGTACGAATAATAATTTAGTAAAAGCTTTTGCTTAGATTTTGTAAGGTTATGAGATACAAAAAATCTTCTTGAATGTATGTGTTAGTATAGGTTGAAGGACTCCTTGAAACTCAAGGAGCGACTTTGAATATGGGCCCTATATATTATATATATATAGGATTATATATATATAAACTATATAATTATTGTGATATTAGACAGCGAAAATGTCAACGGTAAACGACCGTATACACTAAACAAAAGATTTCAATAAACATTATCAGTACCTATTCTAGTAACGTAAGTTTAACTAATGGAAACTATAGTTAAACTTAAGTTTTATAATGCAACACAACAGTCCGTAAGAATAACTTAAGGATAACTATAGTTTCATTCAAGTATAACTTTAGTGTCACTTAAGTTTAACTAAAGGAAACTATAGTGTTAGTTAACTTTTCAGACAAGCATAGCACATTTTTTAATTTGTGATTAAATTTAACAAGAGATTAACTAACATTAATCTATTTGTTAATCATCGATTAGTTAACCTAAACATCAGCATACCACCATAAGGGTGGTATGCACATGTCTCAATTAGTATTTAATCTCCGATTAAGGAATTGATTTAAGGGATTTAATTGGTTAATATTAAAATTAACAAATGAAATTCATAATTAATCGTAGTTAAATTCCTTATTCGGAGATTGAAAACCAATTAAGACATGTGCATACCACCCTAAGTGTTTAAAGTTTAAATATAGTTTGATTGTTAATTGAATGTGTCATTTATTTTTTATAATTAGGAGCATCCCGATTTAGATGAGGTATGTATATCTATGGCCTTCTAAGATATCTATGGTCGTCCTTAAGAAGGTTAATAAACTAATTTGAATTACACTTGATCAACTAGGTAGGGTTAATAAATAAATTAGATTTATAGTCAATCTACTAAGGTTAATAATCAGATTTGAAATATGCTCGTCCAACTAGGATTAATAATAAATTATTTTAAAATAAGCTCGAAAATCAAGGTTTATTACATACAATTTAATGTATATTCTACCACTTGGATTATGCTGGTTCTACAAGTGTTAATTAAGGAATTTGAAATATTGTCCTATTTGGGTTAATAAAGTAACTTGAAATATACTTGATCTGCTATGGTTAATATAAGAATTGAATTATCGCAACCTGAATTATTTCATACATGGTTAGTAAAATATTTTTAGTTTTACTCGTCTTACTAGGGTTAATAAATAAACGAATTCGAATAATACTCTACCTAATAAGGTTAATTAATAAATTTCAACTATACTTGACTTATATGATTTGATTCGTGTGTGGGATATTTGGAGAGTATTCATAATAGAAAATTATAATAAGTGACAAACTCTAAATAATTTATTTTTATTGTTTAAATTTTCGACTTTACGTCGTGATCACAAAATAACAAAGAATTATAAGATTTAGA
>JAYRCC010036662.1:0-11817 GCA_036026455.1 Americanaplana fernaldi | reverse complement strand
GAACATAAAACAATATAGCAATCTTTATTTAGGCCAAACTTAAACAACATGTTCTAGTTTTAAAAATATTTAATTGTAAAAATATTATTATTAAAAGGGTGCAACGTTGGAAGTGGCCAGGGGTGTATAGGATTTTTGCAGATACTTGCTAAATTTAGAACTTATTGAAAGCAATATTTCAGAAAGGCCTAACAAATATTCGAAGACAAATGACCTTACTGGTAAGGGCAAAATTATTCCTCAATGACCATTGAAAGATATTTCAATATAATATAAAACTTATTACAGAAATTGTTTGTTTTTTAATCAATTTCATTTCTTCTTGAATTTTTGAAAGGGTACTTTTTGAAAAATGTAATGACATGAATCAAGTTTTCAATATAGTTTTTATAGTCCCTGCAGCCACTGAAATAAAAATATGTTCAGGCAGCCATCAAAATAATTAAAATGTTAAAGTTTGGACACCAAGCTTACAATATTCAGTGGCAGATCTTACTTTAAAATATTTAATTTCCCTTTCTATAATTAAACTTATACCCCTAGAAACTTTTCAATTATTTCTATCTAATATAAAAAATATAATGTATACAAAATGTCATTTCTTAAAATAATATCTCAAAGGGCGAAATATATGCCAAAAATGTACATATGCAATTTGTCCAGGGTGCCTTTTTGGGAAATTATCAATGCCCTCTCTTATTTGTTTGTCCTTTTTGTACAGTGGCCTTAATATAAGGTATTGGTTGGAAAACAATGTAGGTATATGTCTATTTTTGATCACTGGGGGTTGTTTCTAACAAAAAAAACACTCTCAAGTTATTTTTTAGGTTTTGTATTCTCCTATTTTTGCATTTCTCAAAAAAGAACATGAGTTTATATTTGAATATGCATTTAGAAATTTAGTTTTTTTCTAGAAATAACCCTTAGATGTATTGCTCAGTGCTCAAGCCACATAACTACATTGGACGGTATAGCTACTTTTAAAATTAAAAATACTTCCTAATGAATATAGTGTGCCTTTCTATGTTAGTTCAAAAATAAATATTATTATAATTTTAATTTTACGAATCACCTATAAATTATAATTTTGAAAACTGCATCTTACAAAAGCAGTTTATTAAACAAAATCTTATATTATAGGATATATATCCAAACACCCATTTATATGCATTCTAGGTTAAATACCCTGCTCACGTAGCCATGATACAGCCAGGTAAATGTGCCCTTTTTATAAGCTGCACTCCCTCCTCTTATGTAGAATCCTGGATCTGCCCCTGATATCCAGTGTTTACTTCATAGCATGTCTAAATTTATGTGTTTATGACAGTAGATATTTCTTTCTGTGAGGTGATGTATAGATAGTAGATATTTCTTTCTGTGATGTGATGTATAGACAATAGATATTTCTTTCTGTGATGTGATGTATAGAGGAAATACATGGCAAAGCTGCATTTGTGGTTGATCTGATGAAAACTTTCTTAATTCTAGTTTGATCTTCTTCCTTATGCTCTGACACTGCACTTGTGCTGAGTTTTTAAAATCTATGAACATTATGCTTTTATGACATGATACAAAATTATTGTATAATGCAATTTCACATGATTAATCGACCTTGTTTTACTATGATAATAAATTCTAAACAAATATATCTACTTTAAAATATCATTAAAAATTAAAATTAGGACATTGAAATCCTCATTTACTATGAAATTTGGATAAATAAAACTGGTATGCAACAATTCACCACAGCCGTTTTGCCGCAGGGACGTTTTGCTGCAAGGTTATATTATCATATCTACTGGTGATAAAGATCTACAACTCGAAATTAATCCACTTAAAATGACATACACTAGGTATATATTACACTCATTGCCAATGTATATCCATGAGTCAGAGCGATATTTATTTTTAATATGTAGATACATTTATTAAATAATATAATATTTGCTAGCTATATCGGCAGATTATACTAAATCATATTATTCTATACATACATCAATATTGTAGATTATAGGTCATTTATAACATCTTATTAATAATATTAATTTGTATTTGTTATATTTAAGAGATATAATATAATTATTATAATTTTGAGCTGGTACCAACATACATTATTACCTATATAGTGGGATTAATTTCGAAATGATAAATGTATAATATATGCATAATGTATAGCATACAGTGGTCCTCGTTTCGTTTCTATCTATAGTTTAGAAGTCCATCACTGTACTGTGTGATTTTAAGCGGATTAATTTCGAGTTGTGGATCATTATCACCAGTAGATATAATAATAATATAATATAACCTCGCGGAAAAACGTCTCTGCGGTGAATCGGCTGCGGTGAAAAGTCCCTGCGGCAAAACGGCTGCGGTGAATAGTCATGACCCGGAATAAACATCAATTGACATTATATGTACAACATTCTGTGACAGAGAGCAGTTGTTGTTGTGGCAGTCATCTGTGCTACCCTAATCTAGTTCATATCATCAAATTACTTCCGTGGTTGTAAGCAGAAGATAACATACACTTCGGAGTCACACGCTCTTTGACAGATGACATACACAAGCTCATTCAATATGCAGACATCTTTATCATAGCAACACACAAGCATATACTCACAATGGAAGTCACACTCAAGACATACTTGCAAGAACTGGAAACATACCTAGAAAACAATAACCTACACCTAGCTGGTCCATCCTGTACCTCAACTTTATTCTCCTTTGGGATACACCAATCAAATCTCACACTAGTTATCAATATAGTAAATTCACAGCTGCCCCCAAGTAAAACTCCAAAAAGCAGGCAAGGGAAATAAAATTAAATAAAGTAAATCCCTTTATAGTCATTTCCCCCAATAATTTGGGGTTAGATTTTGCCAGTCATGTGGCGGTACTTTATTGGAGTGTTAAGTGCATTTTAAGTCAAGGATGACCTTCCTTACATACCGACATTATGGCATCAATTTATATTTGGAGTCAAACGTAACCAGAGTCCACTGGGCCACGAATGCACAAAAACACATGTTAATATAATAATGTGATAAAATACATAAAAATGTATTGGGTAAGAAATCTCCATCATGCAGTATCATGTACTAAGTGTACAAAACTATGTGTATATACACATGCATAGTGTTCCGCCCTTGCTTTCTAAATATGATTAGAAATCCTAGTAAAGAATTGCGTCAACCAAGCAGCTAACCTAGGCATGTCGACAGTGGAACAACAGAGTAGCGAACACAGGTCGTCAGTGTCCCTAGTAAGCAGCCTAGCAGGTGTCCAGGATGTGCAGTCACTCAGCTAAAGTAGTCCCTTTTGTTCTACCGTACATAGGTACGTCTCGCTTGTCACATGATACCGAAAACTTTGGTGTTTCAACGTAAGGGAAACAGTAGACCACTCATTGCAAGTTTTACCTACATGTTTATCTAGCCTGAGCTCTGAGAGACACATAAAAATTATCCTTAACTACGGCCGAGCTGAACCCTAGCTCAACCATTCCAAGTTCCATCGTCTGACGTTCAGTCAAATACTATTCTAGCAACCTTTCCATGTACATGCTTGACGGCGGAGTACATGCCATGCAAATTACATCTCGGAACAACACCCAGAATAGCATGGACCAGGACTACTAAACTTGCCCATTCAGCCGGAGCTCAACCCAGCCAATGACGGGGGCAATCAAGTTAGGAAAGCCACTTGAAGGAATGTAACCTGTCTGTGCACCATCTCAGACACCAGGTTGAGCACCCGAAGCAATAATTTTCCCATTCAACTGAAGCTGAGTTGTCGACCAGTTGGCAATTCTGGAAGCATGGATAGGACAGACTTTTAGTTCAAAAGGTGTTGTTCCTGGGCAAGGCACCGATCTTAAGCTACATGGGCCGCGTCAAGGCAGTCCATCCCAATCAAGTGGAAGCTTATGGCCGTCTCACTCAGTGGACGTATGTCGAAAGGAAAGCATGTCACCCCAATCTTATACGATCCACGTCGGTCTTATATTATATATATTATTTTTCGTACTCAGCGGGATAGACTCGTTTGTCCAATGCTCGGCAAGGTAAACCTGCAACATTTTTCCATGGCTTAATTAATTAGTTTCTTAAAAAGTTTCTTAATCAAATCATTTTAAAAACACCCGCAGCGTGATGTATACATACTTATAAAAAAGTTGTTGTTTAAAACTTGGTTTCTATAAAATAAAAAATAAGTTAGACATTAAATACGTATTACTATATGTAGGTCCATACACAAAATAAAGAATACCTAATGTTGTGAACTTTCATGATATTATTAAGTTTAGCAGCATTATTAATGACTCTACAATGTGTGTTGCGTGTTAGTATCTCTCTCCTATTCCTAACCACTATCCTGCGTATGTGTGTGGTTTATTGTGTTGTATTTTATACAAACTTAATCCTAATATGATGGAAGATAATGGGTTAGACATAATGTAGCAATGCAACGCAAGGCTTCCACAATCTCACTCTATACATCTTATATTATCCTAATAAAAATCGTGTGTGTTAATTACAACATTAATTATAACACGTTATTGCGATTTTAAATCTGCAACATAAACACATAATATAAATGCTCTCTATGGGTACACATATAAACTGTACTTTAATATAACGGAATCTCTGTCAATAATATTCATGTACAGGTGAATTCCAGAAAACTTCGTTATTTGCGAATAAAAATAGTTTTAAAACTTTTTTGTGAGATAAAAGTTACTAATTTTACTAATTTTTAAAATGAACAAATTTGGCATGCATTACATTTTTTAAAGAAGCCATTATTTACGAACGTTTAAGAATAAGCATCAACTTATGTTGTGATTAGTGATAGAAAGGATACATGTTGAAAAATGTTGATGAAACAATTGGTCAAAAATAAATTGGTAGAGAAAAAATAGTTCAAAGCGATTGAAATGCATTTTTTCTATCGATTGGAATTGAAGTTATGAAGTCGAGGATGTCCTTTTGCTTATCGACATCATGACATTAGTAACCCTTTTTATATGGTCAGAAAGAGAATGATTACAACATTACAACCGTCAGTAAATCTATACCTGAAACTGACACTCATCTTTCTTCCACGGAATAGGTAGCTATAATAGATGTTATACTAAATGCCACCACTGAATTTCAGCTGGTCATGCTGCCCGTGGTTGTAAACTTTTGCATGCCCAGAAGACATCTCTGCTAGGCACAGTCGTCCGTGGACCATTTAAGGGTTATTTTGAATTTTGAAGTTAACACCCCTTTGTCCGATTAGCCTGAAATTTGGTATACGGATACAATGGAGTGACTTGTTGAGATTTTAAAAAAGCATATATAATAGAATACAAATAGAAAATCACATATAACTTTTTTTATAATCCATTTTAAAGGTATATACCAAATATGGTGCAAAATGACTGATTTTAACCATAGAGGGATCCTAAACATTTTAAAACATTTTTTAATTGCCTATTCGGTGTATCATGTATAAATTACTATCAGTTGGTAATACATCTACAGGCTTTAAAATGTTTACTTTTCGAGATATTGATAAAAAAATATAATTTTTATGTGGTCAAAATAGGGTTAAATGCCGATAACGTCATACATGAATATTTTTTGGTGAAATAATTATGTATTTCGATTCTTTATATATATTCTATATGTCGGTAATATATTATATACCTTAAAAAGGATTATAAAAAAGTTATATGTGATTTTCTATTTGTATTGGTATATATATGTATATGCAAGTATGCATGTATGTATATATGTGATTTTTTAAAGAGCCATAATTTTTTTTTGCACTGAACGGATTTCAGCGAATTTTGGATATGTTATTCAGGAAGGTTTACTGAGTGTATGTGCCAATTTACAGCGTTGCTTTTATTGTGTATTTGCTAAAAATGTATATTTTTGGATTTATTGATTATCGATTTTATGAAAAGAGAGCCGCCATTTTGATTTTTCGATTGGCCCATAGATTTGAATCGATTAGTACTATCACTTGGAGAGCAAGTGTACCAAATTCCATGCTTATATCATCATTTGCACGATTCTTATCAAAAGTTGATATTATCTACCTAACTATATATATGTATATAATATGAAGTAAACATTATGGGGTAAAATACTGATTATTTTTTATTTAGAGCATCATTTTGGAGTCTGTCAAAAAATAAGTTATCATATTAAAATGATTAATTAAATTTTAGTATACAGCTTAATTGAAATGTTTTAATTACTGAAAAATATGATCTCTTACAATTTACGTTATTTTTCAAAATAGGGTCATACACACCTCATACCCTATATCTCATCCACGGACGAAGGGTTAATAAGTATAGAGCAGGTGAATTTCAGAAAAATGACATTTTATCAAATAAAACAGCTGACCAAATAATATATGTGTAGGTGGTACCCATTATAGTCGTCAACATTAAATCATGTTAGATCAAAGTGCGATGATCCCAAATGGACAGCTATATTATAAGCTCAATATACGTGCACACTTATAAATAAATATATAAAGTAGTTAAATGGATGTTCAATAAACACTCAAATGCAAGGAAATGGGACAATGTTTAATCAATCGCGTCACATTTTGGTAGGTACCTAACTACTTGGAGACACTAAAAGCATTGTAAAGTGTTTAATAAAACGATAATGATGCTCAGGAATTCATTGTGTAATATTATAAAAACAATCAATTAGACTCGGAAGAAATTAAAGGCATTAAAGGTATTTCAATAAGGTATTTAAACCTCATGACACTATCAATTCATATAGTAAGGAGGAGGGCATAGAACTCGGGCTTTTATGACCATAGTCCACCGTCTTACCACCGAGTAAACAATACCCTTAGTTAATAATGCCTAATATGGTGATATAAAACACATACATCATTTGAAATTTGAGGGTGTTTGAAAAAGTACTTGGAGATCTAACTGCCCTTAACAATTTGAGGATGTTTGGAAAGGGTGTTTGGTTCCCCAAATGCCTTTAGACAAATACTATGGAGGTACTTGGAGTTGTAAATAACTTATAAGGAGTGTTTGAGTCACATAATACCCTTACAAGGTTGAGGGTGTTTGAAACAGAAGTTTAGTTCTTCAAATGCCTTTTTTGATTTGAAATAGTTTCAGATTGCTTTTAGTTTTTGCAGAGTGTATACTGTCCCGTAAGTATAGAAGAATGGACAAATTATGAATATCGGTTATCGTTTGTCATTGTATTTTCAAAAGATTTCCTTGTGCAGTTACTTGGGCCTTACTGATATAGGTCCACCAGAACCTGGAACACGGCTTCTAAACTTGAGTCGCTCACGATCTTGAAATTCCTTTACAATTGTCCGAACTCGACGAATACTAATGTGTTTTTCTGACCGAGCTCTAACTTAATGATAAGTACATACATAATATGTAGTAGTACGAGTGTACTGCAAAGAGGGAACGCTAATTTATAATCAAACTATAATAAATTGACCTTTGGGGTTATTTATTATTGAGTTCTATAAATAGATTAAAAGAATTTGACGGAATTAGACTCTGTTCAACTTTGAATGACTTAAACGAAGCATTACAAAAACATCCATTAAGTGTTATTAATGTGTGTAATTAAATATGCATAAATAACCCATTCAAAAGGTTAAATAAGGTTGTAATTACCTACCCAGCTTATAGCAGCATATTCAATTCAACGTCTTCATTTATCAAAGGTTTTATATAAATATGTATAACTTTGGGAAAATGTCGGAAAGCGTAACTGATTTATTGAGATTTAAATGAGAACTCCATTATGTTATATCATACTATACAGGGTAGCCCAAACGTTAGTTTACAATACTAAATAGATAGAAATATTAGACCCTTCTATTTGGTCAAACAAAGTGTTATGGATCACATTAGAGCTCCCCCACATTTCCACATCAAGGTTAGATGGCTCTCTAGATCACATTGATAGTGTATAGCAGCTCAGCTAATAGACTCCAGTCTGAGCATCTATACATTAAATTGAACGGGAATTTACTTTGTTTTTATCATTAAAATCTCTTTATAGTCATTTTCCAAATATTTTGGAGTTATACATTTATGTAACTGCTGTAAACTACATTACCTGTTGAATAGTAGAGTAGGCAGGTATTTTTGATATATGTATGTGTATATTTAATTCAATATATTTCTGATTCTCTCATTGTACATAATTCCATCTTTTGGCAATAAAGTCTTATCTTATCTTATCTTATCTTATCTTATCTTATCTAATACCTGTTTTTTAAAAAATCATCTCAATATTGTGTGCTAACACAATTAAAATGGATCAATTTATTATCTTTCAAATATTTTAAATCCATCTTTTAAACAATTGACAAAAGAGGAAAACACTAGTTATTTCTACAATGACGGAATGACTTTATTTTTAAATAGTACTGAATACACTCATTATAATTTACCCTCATACAATTTTTAAAATTCTTCAATCATGAATTATTTAATTTCCCAATTGGCGTCTTGATTAAATAAGTCATACAAGTTGACATTTAACAAATGTTTTTGAACGTTTGCACTGGACTGTAATTATGTATGACTAATTACAAATTTATACGTTTGTGTACCAATAAAATGAGTGATAGTTGAAGGTCAGAACTCTGTGAGTCAATGATCAACTTGATATTAAATATATATTCAATTAGAATAAGAAATAATTCAATTAATTACTCGATGCAGATGCAGATGCTGATGCTGGTGCAGATGCAGATGCAGATGCAGATGCTGGTGCAGATGCAGATACAGATGCAGATGCCGATGCAGATGCTGGTGCTGATGCTGATGCGGATGCTGGTTCAACAACATTTGATTTCGTGAATTCTGAGAAAATAAGTAATATGACAAAATAAACATCAACAGTATTACAAATATATAATTCTATGCACTTATTCAAAGTTGGTGCGTGGTATTCGATATTTTATTAAACGAGATAGATATCAATATCATATCCAACGAACGAAAATGACCAACTTTGAATAAGGTTATTATCCATTTTAATAAGTTAAAATAATGTTAAATTAATGTTTACATTGAATAAACTAATGATGGACTTTAATAAAGAGAAAGTACGTATTCTTGAAAATATACACTGTAAAAACACTAAAAACAAGAACAAAATAGCATATAAATTTCGAACAATTTAATACAATGTTATTCATTCAATTATCAATTATTAACTCTTACTAATAAAAAAGTGTAACTACACATTTTAGTGGATTTAATTAAATTTGCCACCAAATTGGATGGTGCAATAAAAGCAATTGTTAAAAGCATCAGGTTGCATATGATGGTTGTTTAAAATTCTTTCGGTTTCATCAAGAGACTGGTTTAGAGTAATATCATCAATAAAATTCTTAGAGCAAGATGGGGCTGATGAAGTAGAGAGAAATTGAGATGTAGAAGTACCGCCTAGTCTGTTAGTCAGAAAATCTGACATTTCTTGCCGTTTGTCATCCCCCTGCATGTGTTTATAAATGCCTAATGCGTTGATACTCTTGTGCGCTGAAATTTCCTTTACATCATTCTCATTGTATTTTTCTGATAGTATTGATATAACGCGTAAACAATTATGATTCGTATATTTTTTGACAAACCGCAGAATTTACTGATAGATTTCATCCACATCCCAATAGCGTTCACACCTACTGGACGATTTGTATACCATGTAACGCAATTTGGTGTGAACGATGATTTACAATATTGCCAGAGACGTTCACACTGAGGATTTAATTTTGAAATATAAAATTTGAAAATATGTACCGGACACAAGTTGGTGTTATTTTTATTCTCATACGCTCTGCCAGAAATGGATCTTTCAGTAGGTATTTGTTTCCCGATGATTTTTATTCAGCTCATCACACTGCTGAAATAGATAACGGCGACCTTTTGAATCTTCAGAAATAGCAAATGTTGTTTTTGTGAAAAGTTCAATGTTCTCCCGTCCACGACGACACATGAATATCTGCAGCAAAAGGAAAAGAAGCCATTGTAGCTGCTGTGGACATGTTTTATCCAAATTTCCCATGGCTTTGTTCACTAACAGTTGCATAATGCTTTGTGCAGCCAAGTTCTTGTTTTTAAAAATAAATTATGACGCCTGTCATCATTCTCGAACTTTTTTGGGAAAGTTACTTTGTTCGTGATATCTATTTCATAGTGTCTTTTAAATCTCCTATTTATTGCGTATCTCAGAGTATGGAGCGAACCTGACTTTATTTGCTTGCCGTCACTTTTTCTTACGATGCAAAAAATCTTCTAGTATCATGGTGTCCAATTCTTCATTAGTTTTAGTTATTTCATCTAGAGTTTTATTTTTACTAACTATTTTTTCTAATATTGATATACTATTTTGTTCTTGTTTTTTAGTGTTTTTACAGTGTATATTTTCAAGAATCCGTACTTTCTCCTTATTAAAGTCCTCATTAATTTATTAAAAAATAAATTTTCGAATTCAACGATAGAATACTTACGCAGTTTGAAAATAACCATAAAAATGTTCAAACTCCGTAGATATTCTACTTTTATTCTATGCCGAAAATGGATAATAAGTCATTTAACAACCTAATGTACAGTATAATATAAACCATGTTATTGTCGATTTCCGCGATGTTATTTTAAGTATATGAAATGAGCAGGCGCTGGAATAATATTTAAATATTTAAAAACAAGATATATTTTTAAGCCAGAGATTTCCGGGATATAAGTAAATACCGCCCGGAAATATTAACATAGTTTATACGAAATAATCAATGGTTATTTTCGGGATATAACACTTATCTCCCTCAAAACCATTGATTATTTCACACATATTTCATCAAAATATGATATGTTAACCATCCAGGAGGCATGGCATGCGACTGGACAGTGGTGCTATCATAATTTAGAAGTCATAAATTATAATCATTGCGACTAATTAATCTCAAATTTTCATTTATAAGAAATATAATACGATTTATAATACTTTTCATTCAAGATATTGACATGGCAGAGGACCTGGTGCCCCATGAACTGGGCGGTTGTCTATAACAATGTGGTAACATCAAAACAATCAAAATAAAATCAAAATACAGTAATTGACCCTATGTTAATTATATAATTTTTACTCTAAAATGCTTCCTTGCCGATTTAGTGACTTGGCAGACCTCCTGGAGGCCCCTGAACTCGACGAAGATGGTCTATAACCATCTGGGAACATTGAAACAATGAAAATATAATTGAAATCAACTAATTGACTCAAAAAATCAAATTTCTAGAACAATATAATAATAATAATAATAATAATAATAATAATAATAATGATAATTTTTAATTTATTTTTTGATATAAAAAATAGGAAATCAAACTCTCATTGTAAAACAATATTAATAAAAATAAATACTGCAGAAATTTTGTAGAAATATAGATAATTGCATAGCAAAGGTGCATTAACAGTATATGGAATTACTTATTTTATTTATTAGATTGACACACCTACTCAAGCAAGATGAAGATATTATGTTAAACGATAATCAGACACTTATTTTTTAAAAGATGTTTCTATTATAAAATTTATAAATAGGTTCATTTTGGTCTGATATATATTTTTCTGCCCAGAACAGTAACATGTTTTCACGGTTATTGCCGATCGATAACTCTATGTTAAGCTGAAGATCGGCAATAACCATGAAAACATGTTTCTGTTTTATGCAGAAACACGAACCTATGTATACTTCGAGATACTTTTGAGATAATTAAATAAATATTAAATAAATATAAGTAGTGAT
>JAYRCC010035551.1:0-11852 GCA_036026455.1 Americanaplana fernaldi | reverse complement strand
AAATCGCCTAGGCATGCCGCTTCTATGTCTCTTATATTTCTATGGTTGTAACTATACTTTCTTACTCTATGATTATTGACTTTATTTCTCTCCTATATACAGCCAATCAGAAGAAATCAGTTAAAATTGGTTATGTACGACTATCTAATCTATGTTCATTTTAAAATCATTGATCTATTTACTATAGATAAAATAGACATGACTTCATAAAAATGAAATATCTCAAACAGTTTACAATTCTTGTGAATTTTTCAAGGAAGACAGAAAACAATTTAAAAAAATTGTCATAAAGTTTCAAAGAAATAGCTTCATTATTAAAAAAGTTTTTCTGATAGCGTTTAAGTATCCAAGACATTTGTCTCTACAAATAACGTACAAGGGTTAAGTAAACAAAAACTACACTACTGTCAAAAATATGTGTAAATAATAACAAACTATGATAATGTTTTCACTAATAAAATCCGGAAAACACTGCGCTTTCAAGAAAATAAGTATGGTGAATTACATATGTCATCAAAATATTGTGTAGATATATCTGTCTATTTAACAATATAACCAAGAATTCAAAGACGCGAGGCGAAGCCAATTGAGTTGTTGATGTTGTTGCCGACGTAGAAATTGCTGAGAGGGGCGAAAGCATTCTAAAAGTGACGGAAGAAGATGCATCTTTATTCCTACTTGGCAACAGTCAGCTGACAATTGCGCACATTCCGTCCATAGCAGCTGTAAAAAGGAAATGCGTGAATTAAATTACTTTATAGTTTGACTGATTTTTAGTACAATGCAATCATTTATAATTAACAGATAAACTAATTACAAATATTTTAAATTGACGATCGCAAATGTAGGTACTAAGTAAATACGTTCTTCATACGTTATGCAAGGTAGTGTTAAATAGTGTATAGAAACTTTTAGTATGTATAGAATGATATTAAAAATATTATAGAAAAAGTAACATTTTTGACGAAGTATAAAATACGTGTATTGAACATGAAACACTGTTTGGAACTTATACAATTATAATATAAATGATCATATTAACAGCAAAGCTTACCATCATATAAATTTGTGGGTGTACACATTATAGAGACTGCATCAGCTTGCGGAGGTACGCGCCGGATCAACAACAACAACAACTGCATCAGCCAAGGAAGGGTCACGCAGTAAGAGTAGTCATATGAATTGTATTAGAATATGTCACGATAAAACATGACACATGTAGACAAATATGTTAGTTCAATTTTTGTACACCAAGAAAAAATGTTGGATCTATAATATAAGTTAACAATATTTATAACGGGTATTAACAAAAGGCTACATGCATTGTTCCATCCTACGATTGTCATTTTTGACCAAGCTGTTCACCTTTTCTACATTTGACTTGATTTCTCTACTTTCATCTGTAAATTAATAAATTAATGAGGTGTCTCTTTATTATCTCATACAAGGACAACTATTGTCCATTGTCATACCATGGATCTTTATGACAGGTACAGTTTATTTCATTACAACTCACAATTATTTAGTTTGTCAAACTATGCATGCCCTCTAGATGTATGAATTACACATAATACTATTTTTTTAGTTGGTCACAATGGCCCGAGTTTGACTCCCTCCTCTGCCATATAGATTGATATTGTCATGATGTCAGTAAGGAAGGGCATCCTCAACTTAAAACGCACTTAACGCTCCATTAAAGTCCCATCGCAAGACAGGTAACGTCTTACCCCAACATAATGGGAAAAAATAACTATATAGAGAATTTTATCACATACAAATAGTAGAATATTTGAAACTAAAATTAGCACAACTAGTCATAACTATGTGAACTATGTGTATAATCAATTATAAGTATGCATGTCAAGAATACTCTTCCAGAGTCCAACAGAATAGAACCAGGCAATTATAGTTGGTATTATTCTCAGTCGATGTGCTTCAAGGTGTTTTCAATTAAAAACCAGATACATGACTCTCCCAATTCGAAAACAACATCAAGAATGCATACTGAAAGTTAAGTGATAACACAGTCGAGACAATGTTCTTCAAAATCTTGAAAATGACAATGGGCTTTTTGAAATACTTTTGCGTTCGTTTCCCAATCAATTGGCCGAAGTTATCAGAACTCATGGTAATCATACTAAATACCAATTTATCATTCATGTGACATTAAATTATAAATATCGAATTAATGTACATATTTCATATGTGTAAATACCTATACATTGTAAATATATCTAACTTGTAAAAATAATCAATTGTCATTTTTTTGGTTTACGGGCGCATCTTTGTGGGACACCCTGTATACTAATTATAAACGGACTACAATTCTTGTATGGTTAAACCTACTGTTATTGTTATATAATACTTTCCTTATTGTAGGGAATATGATACAGATCACTTTGTCATCTGCAATTCATATTTTCTTATTAATTATTGAAATAAACCAGATTTATTATCAAAATTATTTATATAAGCAGGTTATTTACGTAGGTATATTTTTACTTATTCATATTAATTAACGCCTATAAAATCATAGGATCTATGTATACTATACCAATAAACAAATATATAGCGTTTCAGAAATTACGTACGTTTTTATAGACGTGGTGTAAGAAAAAAAGGTAGAAATTGCTTTAAATTTAAATTTTAGCGTTATAGATAGACACCCCAGAGATACTACAGTGCTAATATAAAAAAATATTGTATATACAGGGTGATTAATAAATATCCGAACCCTTAACTAAGACGGATTTTCCCATTTATCACACAGCAAAGGCTGAATAAGTGTTACAAGTGTTCAAATTGGCAACCTTGGGCATCTGAACAATATCAAAAGCGTCAGACAACATCTATATCAAAATCTACGGGTTCGGTTATTCATGAATCACCCTGTAGATCGTTAGATTAGAGCATTGATATCCACTTCCTAAAAGCATGGACATTGTTCGATTGTTCGATACAATCTATATATCGCATTCACTGATTTAGGGGTGACTCGTTCCTCGCAACCATCTGGTTATGTCACTTTTCACGATGTCCCTTTGTAATACTGGATCCGCCTCTGCACATATATAGGCACATAGAAAGAATTAAAAAACATATTTCGGCTAGTTGATAGTTATTTGCAAACATGATCTGCTGCGCTTCATGAAAATGTTCAAGATGGTCACTCATTTTACTATTTGAACATAACAACATTCTTTAAAATTATAAATAATCTTAATATAGGTAATTATGCTCTGGAATAAAAAAATGATTTACATTAGCTTATCTAAGTTTATCCCAATTTAAAAGATACAGATTAGGTATAAATATACAGATTTCAATTTAAAAAATATATGTAATTAATATAATATTTGAAAAAGTTAATTGGTAAATAAATGTATTAATTACATATTAAAAATTAATATTTAGATATATTAAGTAGATCAATTTGACTTCCTAATGTTAGCAATGATCTTCTTGGATATAAGTGTAGTGAGGTGTGTTAGGCACAAAGGATCTTTACACACCGGATAATAGCACTACATTTTTTTGTGAATTTTTATAATTATACTGAACAGAAAATGTCCATGACCCAAAAAATTCATCATTGGGATCATAGTAGAAATTTAATTTTATTGTTTTCCTATATTAAAGCATAGGAAAATGACTTATTTTGGTCGATTTCTATGAAAATGTATATTTTTAAAGAAATAAATTATCTTTAGAATAAAATGTTGCATTTCATTGTGTTTATCTAAGTGATTTCTATATAATAAAAGAAAAATTAGATGGATAAGTCATACCATTAATTTTCTAGAAGCATTTGAATATTTCGTTTTTATTTTTTATTACTTCAAATTTACGATACACGTTTATGTTTAAAACTGTATCATTCAGAAACTAATCAAGATTTTTTGAACATTTTTTCTGTATTATGTAGGTTGAAATGTTTTACAATATAAATGATAAAACATATGTTTGCATACATTATTTTTGTATGAGATGAAGCTCTGGGAACCCCTCTTTACTCTATATGTGAACCAATAGACAGTCAGCTAAGCTAAAATATATTGCCACTCGATTCACACAGATGCACATACCATGACAGTGTGGGACTAGTTATCGAGTAGTCAGCTCTAGATCCGCCATGTTCTGCAAAATCAAGGTGGGTGGATGTGGCATATCACCACGCATGGACGGTCTTGTATATAGAGAGGGTGCTGCAATAGCACCATGGAGGTTTCAGTTACGCATCCAATATATCTGGGCGTGTGAGGTCCAGGAGTGCAGAGAGGCTATAGATGACGCGTCAATCAAGTAAGGTACCACCTCTACATCTACCTTTTACCCTCCTTTCTTAGAGTTAAGTTTCACAAGCATAATATGTTGCGATACTGAAAACAAGTGGTTCGTCAAGCACATCTTCGTTCTCTTCGAAATTCTGTGATCATTCCAGATAGTATTAAGTGCATAAAGGGGGTATTCCTGGTTGGCGCTGGTGACAAGTTGAGAGCAGTGCGGATCCAGGAGGAGGACATATTAAAAAGTTTTAAAATCTCATAAAGTTAATAAATTTACTTTGACCTCACACAATGTCTCTTTTTTTATTTCCATTTTAGGTTCCTCGATGGATGAAATGATGTTTCCAATTCAATCAGATTTTGCGAACGTCAAGTCGATTCGGAAACGACCAGCTGGTTCTAGTAATTGCAATTACAGTGACTCATTTTGTAATAAAGTTCGTAAATTGGATACACCATCCTCCAATAATGCAGTAGTAGTATCCGCCATCGATATTCACTTTAGTGAATCAGAGTTGGCATTGAGATGTACAATTATGCAAAAGTTGTCTTCAATCCTCAATTCTGAAGTGATGAATAACCAACTAAAAGGATCTATTTGTAGTTTGAAAATGGAGAAATCCTTCGGTTTCATACGAGCAGATCAACTACCTCCATCTTTTACAAAAAAGGAACTATATTTTCACTTCGACAAAGTCTTCAATCTGACATCTAGGAAAGAATTGGTGATTGGCAAAAAGGTTCACTTTGTTCTTAATACTCAACACAAAGCAAAGCCTTCAGCTAGTTATGTATTTCTTGGAGAAATCCCTTTTTCTGAAAATTGTTTACCTGAAAATGACGAATCAACGTGTAATGTATCAAGAAATAAATGGAATCGAGGCATTATTGTGGGTATAACAGAAAACTGTTTTTTTGCGAAACCAGTCAATCCACTTCCAAACTCTTATACAAAAAAAGACATTATGATTCCATCCTCTAACTTTTCTACTTTTATTCTCGAACCACAAAAAGGAGACGAGATTGAATTTCTCCTTGGTGATCGGAATAAAGAGAAGCCGATGGCGAAAACTGCTCGAATGTATCGTTTCTCCGCGAGAACTTTTGGAGGGCTTATCGATTATTTCAACACCCTTCTACACAATCTTGCCGATAATTCATCTGCATTGAAAATCACTCGAGAAATCTCTACATGTCATCCATTGTGGCTATTTCTGTCAACTTTATATTTTGACAATTCTGACATTCAATTGAGTTATTTACACGTTCTCATGTTGGTTATTAATCGATTGATGCAGACCAGTTTCAAATCATGTTTACAATTATTGCAAGATATCTTCAAAATTGTAGTTTTGAACTCAAAAGAATTTGGAAAGAACTCTGTTCTGGTTAAAAGTATTGACTCTCTCAAACGTAGTCCTTGTCCATCGAACCAGATTGATGAATTGAATGATTTTACACCCGAGAGTGTTCTGTTATTATTTTGTAAAAACTGTTTGTTGGCCTATCCTACCGGCATTGTGCATATGCGACCAATCATAGATACACTCGCCGTTACACAGATTTCAGAGAGTATGCAAGGTTGGCTGCATGAACTATTTAAACTTTCAACAGATAACAACCCAAGTTCTATTGTTAATGAGGCAGACTGGCATACACTTCCAATTATTCCATCATCACAGGAAATTTGCAACACAATATTTGAAAGTGACCCATATTTATTACCAGTTCCACTCGGAACAGCATTTTCTACAGCGGAAGAATATCTAGAAACTTTTTATCGATTAATGAGAACTGAATGTTTCTCTAGCGTTCAGAAAGGAATACATAACTTATTGAATAATACATTGGATAATAGAGATATGGGTGTATTTCACAATGTGTCTTTGGTTGGATTCCAGGTTGTTGATCGGGGTTTTTTACTTGCACTTCAATTCAAACCTTTGCGGCAGATTCGTGATTGGAAGTTTGCTCGTGAACTCATGTTTGGGAATTTGCTATGTTTATCGCTCACTGGCAGATTTGATGACTCCATTTGGGCTACAGTCGCTGATCGAGATATCAAATATCTATCGAAAAATATAATTATAGTGCAATTGTGTTCTGAGTTCAATATCCTTCAGTCGTCACAAATTGTTCAAGATCTCATTTTGAATAGTGGTTCAATGATTATGGTAGAATCCCCTTCTTATTACCATGTGTTCAGACCTGTTCTTAAATGCTTGCGATATTTTTCAATAGACGATTTTTCGTTTCACAATGAAATTGTTAGCGGTCGAAGTAGTTCTTGTTACCCTGACTATCTCTCTGACACATCTCTTGTCAATATTCCAAAAATTGGCATCAATAATGTTCCAGTCAACTGTTTGGAAGATAATCTCGCAAACTGTCAAACTTTGGATTCAAGTCAAAAAGAAGCTTTATTTCACTGTCTAACTAACAGACTTGGTATAATACAAGGACCTCCAGGCTGTGGAAAGACATTTATTGGAGTTCTGCTAACTGAGATTATTCTGACCATTCAGCCCAAACCAATCAATACACCAATTTTGTTGTTGTCCCACAAAAATCATGCTTTAGACGAATTTTTGATACACATGCTCGACTTTGTTGGCAAAGATGCTTTGGTTCGTATTGGTGGTCGATCAAAGGAACCTCGATTGGAGGAATGTAATCTACAAATTTTAAGCAAAGAGTTTCAAGGAAAAAACCTTCTTGGTAATTCAATTAAAAATTGTCATTTGGAAATTGAAACAGCTGAAAAAGAAATTTTAGTTTATACAAGAAAAATGACATCTTCAGCTAATGTTACTCCTGCGAACCTGGTGGCATATCTGTCAGAAAATCAAATTGAAACATTATTGACCAATGTACCCAATAGTAAACTTCGGTTTGACAAAAATATTTCATTCACAAAAAATGATGTACAGCGTAACGTTTCAAAAATCAAAGATACACACAATTCTGTCAAACTTAGCTTACAATTACCAGATGAAGATAAAGTCGATGCAGATCGCCAATGCTTGTATTTATTCAATGACGTTTTGAAAAAGTGGTTGCCATCAAATGAAAAAATTAAAATTCTGAAAGACATGCAAAGTTTTTATTTAACTGAAGTTGAAAAATGTAAAAAGATATCAGAAGATAGTTTGAACAAATTCTCAAATAGAGATGAGTTAACTTGTGATATCTATGATGAAGAAGCAATTGAGGCTATTGAAGAGAACCGTTTAGGAGCATCGGTGGCTGGACATGGGAAAAGTATGCAAGAACGGTCTGCAAATGTAACATTTTTTGACTTACCATTTTCAGATGCTACTGGAATAAATGTGTTCGATCTCCCATCTAATTTGGAAATAAATTGTCAACTAGCCGATATTGATGATCTCTGGGTGTTGAATGACGTCCAAAAAGTTCAGTTTCTCTATAGTCTATTGAAACCACAACTTGATTTGATAATGACCAATCTCAATCAAATATTTGAAGATCTGGACAAATCGTGCAAGCGCTTATCTGAGTTACAGTTACAAAAAAAGCTCGATCTCCTGAAAAACAAAAGAATAATTGGCATGACAATTACTGGCGCGTGTCTTCATCACGATCTTATTGAACAGTTGGGTCCCCAAGTGGTGATTGTAGAAGAAGCTGCAGAAGTACTTGAAGCAAACTTGCTGACTGCATTAACGTCCAACACTCAACATTTGATTTTAATTGGTGACCATGAGCAACTACGTCCACAAGTTGACACCTATAAGTTAGTTACACAATTTAATCTTGGCTACTCGTTGATGGAACGACTGATAAAACTTGATTTTCCATATAAGTCACTTAACCAACAAAATCGCATGCGACCAGAATTTGCCGAACTATTGTTGGATATTTATCCTAATTTAGAGAGTAACTTGAGTAGAGTTTCTGGTAATAGTCCGCTAAATTGTATTTCGAAGTCAATGTTTTTCTGGTCTCACAATCACGTTGAAAGATCCGACAGAAGTTTCACTAACATTGAGGAGTCAAAAATGGTGGTACAGTTGGTCAACTTTCTCCAATTCAATGAGGTTTCTTTGGAAGATATTACCATTTTAGCTGCCTATCAAGGCCAAGTGACTGTGATCAGAAATGAAATGAAATCAGTGGGATTTAAAGTTAATGTCAACACAATTGATATGTTTCAAGGGGATGAAAACAAGTACATAATTGTGTCTCTTGTTCGGTCAAATCGTGCTGGTAAAATTGGTTTTCTAAATGAGCGTAATAGACGCTGTGTCGCCCAGTCACGTGCAAAGTGTGGATTTTATTTCATTGGTAATCACGAGACATTTGTTGAAGCTCGTCATAGCTGTTGGTCAAATCTTATCTCGAAAATGACAGCCAAAGATTGTGTTGGAACGCATCTAATCGTTCAATGTCCCAAACACACAAGTGTATCTCAACATTCGGCAACCACTTGGCAAGATCTGTCCAATTTTGTTTCTAAACCAAGAACATTATGTAGTCGTCCTTGCATCGAACCAATGCCTTGTGACCTGCACACATGTCCACAACTGTGTTTACCAAAGCACACGCACAAAAAATGTGTAGTGATTGTGGATTTCAAGTTTTCTGCCTGTGGACACCCTGACAAAAAGAAGTGTTTTCAAGATATTAACGATTTATTGTGTACAAAGATGGTCACTACTTGCCTAACAAGATGTGGTCATGTGGTTGACAAAATATGTCATCTAGATGAATCTCGTTATAAATGTACATTGAAATGTAACCAGACAATGTTATGTGGATTGCATCCCTGTCCTGAAAAGTGTTCCCCAGATCATTCGCATGAATATTGCCAACAAAAAGTTCCCTTCACATTTGATAAATGCAAACACACAACAACTAAAAAGTGTTATGAGAAAGCTGCTAATTTGCAGTGCTCTGCTATTGTTGATTTCTCATTTCAACGTTGTAATCACATCAACAAAGTAAAATGTTATTTAACATCTACGCCACTTCAATGTAGAACAAAAGTTATCTCAACATATAATTGTGGCCATGACAATAGCCGAGCTTGTTCTCAAAAGGATGCTGATGTTCCATGCAATAGTAGATGTTTAAAGAAAATGGATTGTAAATTACATCAATGTCCAAATCTTTGCGGTTCCGCACACTCACATGATGATTGTGTTATCAAGATTGACTATCATTTTCCTCTTTGTAATCATCCGTCTCCATCACGGAAAAAATGCTCCGAAAAAATTACTTGGTCCTGTAATCATGATGTAATTGTTACTGGGCAATGTAAACACGAGATAAAAAGAAAATGTAATGAGAAAGGTAAATGTCAGGCTCCTTGTAAAAAAAGACGAAAATGTAACCACCTTTGTTTTAATAAATGTGGGGAAGATTGTGAAATCAAAGCCTGTCAATTATGTAAGAAACTATTCGATAAAGATCTTGAGAAAAGACGTGAAATGGCCCGAAAAGACTTGAAAGTGCTCGAAAAAAAATGTCTGGAAAACAAAAACACATTTCAGAAGATTGAATTGTCTCAAGCTGGTGAGTCGTCTGCCGAATATCAAAAAGTAGTTGATCAAGTTTTGAAATTTATCAAACCAGAACACAACTGGTTTCCAAACATAACGAAAGTTGTCAAAGTGACCAATTTAAAGCTACTTTGCGAATATCAAAAATGTAAAACCACTGCCTTTGGTGAATATGAAGATTATAAATTCCATGGTACTGATATGATTGGTGTAGATGGTATTACAAAAAATGGTTTCCGACTTCCTTCCAAAGGGGGTATGTACGGTGCAGGGATATATTTCGCTACTGATTCTTCTAAAAGTAGTCAGGTTATATATACTAAAGGTTCAAATACTTTACTATTGTGCAAAGTTCTCCTTGGAAAAACTATGAAAGTAATGACAGGTAGCCCTCTACTTTGCTTGAAATCTTTACAACAAGCAAAATGTGATTCCGTTTATGCCCCGAGAGACACAAAACAAACCAGTGGGGTCCTATTTGATGAATTTGTTGTATTCAATCCGTTCCAAGCGTATCCAGAATTCATTATCAGTTATGAAACGATCAATGTTCCAACAATAATTAGTCAGCCGAATCCAAATGGGCGTTCAATAATCAATGTGAAACCGTCTCGAAATCTGGATATTTCTTTTGAAGACATGCATTACCGCCGGGCAGAAGGTCATTACTATCGTATGTGTTCGTTGAGAAATAGAAATCCTCCTCGTCAGATAGAATCCATCGACATAAATGTGAACCCCAAGTTGGAAAAAGCTTTTGCAAATTGTGAAAGCCATTTTAAAAGCAACTCAATTCCACATAAAATAATATTGGCCTATCATGGTACAAATGTCGCTAATATAAACAGCATTTTGGATAATAACTTGAGTGTCACATATGCAAAAAGCCAGGCGCATGGTCCAGGCAATTATTTTTCAGAATATCCCGATGTCAGTTTGGGATATGGTTCTGGATTACTTCTTTGTAAAATTTTACCGGGTAAGGAATTCTTGGATGATCACAGTGCCAACCGTATTCCAAATGATCATCATTCAAAATTAGTGTCTGCTGACCCCAATAATCAAAATTCATCTGAAATGGTGATCATCGAAAATTCAGACCAAATACTGCCTTTGTATGTGTTTCATCTGAAATAATAAAATCACGAAAGCCTTTATAATTTTGTACATTTATCGTTGTTTTTGAAAATTGTTAATATGACAATTGATTATATATACCTATGTTTTACGATTAACTGTTCCAGCATGATTTATTACATAATTATGGACATTTTGAGATATATTATATATGTATGTCGTAGAAAAATAATATTGATAGATTCTGATAGCGCATGCTCCAGAGTATTTATTCATACAAAGTCCATGACAGCTAAGTATTGACAATAAATATTTTATCGATTTTGTGGTATTTTCTTGACCACGTTACAGTGTGTTGATTGAAGCGTAGGTAGTAGAAAGTAATATTTTCTGTTGTTTACTGTTTTAATGTTTCTACCATTCTATAATTTCAATAACATTTATTTTGACATCTTTTTCGAGCAGGAGTATTTCTTTAGTCCATTGAATCGAAGATTTGATATCTTTTCAATTAATTGACTAACTTCGATAGTCTGGTTGGATTTATCTTTCCAATAAAATGTTAGTTAGCATTAAAATGTACAAATCATTGAAATTATTTTCGAAATATTATATCTATGAAAGATAGTAATTTTGTAACATTTGGAAATGTAAACCAGAAAGATTTCAACTTAATTTTAACTTTGAAAATAAAAGTGTAAATCATTTTGAAAATATACCTACTGATTTTGATTTGAAAAAAGGTTAAACAATTAGAAATTAAAGTAATTGTATATAGTCCAGGAGCCCAGGCACTCACACCCCATGGGAATATGAATCAAGTTTAAAAAAATGCTCAAGGTTAGCTGTTAACTGATTTTGGACCAGAATTTTATGCTTAATAACATAGAATGGGTCCCGAAAATAATCATTGGGCTCATGTCTAGATATTTTGAATATAAGTAGTATAATAATTAAGTAGTGTTAA